>JANAVB010044419.1:16464555-16547055 GCA_029216955.1 Iris pallida
AATATTTCATATACATTAACGTATAGATAATATTATAATATTTTATATTATTTATATTATTTAATATTTTATAATATCTATACAACACCAACCCACTTACTTTTTTCCTTATAAAAAGGATGCATACCACAACTCATTTCATCATCCACATCCTCATCCATTTCAACAATCATGTTACAGCACGTAGGCAGACAGTAAGTAAAAGTGCAATACGAGCTAACACGTGCCCGCCGGCTAAACGTCTCAAAAGAATATTTATACAAATAAGTGGGAGAACAAAAAGAAATCCACTCGTTGCCTTGGTTACGCCTGGTGGTCACCATCTGGCTGGAAGATAGGGAGATCCTCTGGAGCTGCTCTAGTATCTGGTCACACAAAACCAGCTGGGTCAGATCCCACAAATAGCAAGTGCCACAAAGGAGGCTTCACTTAAGAACTAAAATCAGCAATTAGCACAAAACATAATAATATAATAAAACTGGAGGTATGGAAATCATGATGATATATGATAAGATAACCATAGAACTATTCAGATAACCAAATTACAACCCTTAAACCAAACAAGGACCGGGGTTATAACCCTTCATTTGAACGGAACTTGGTTTCTCACCATTTATCGATAAAGTAAAGCACAAGTGATCAGGTCATGTTACAATCTTATACAGAGTCAGGACAAGACTAGACTGGACTAAACTCCATCCAATCAATCACAGCCAAGCAATGAGTACGGCTTGATACTTTAACTAACTAGGATTATTACAGGCCTAGTTACTAGCAAGATGTAATGGGATTATTCCAACAGCCACAAGTCCTACAGACCATTCAAGTTATCCAGGTCAAATATCCGTTCATGAAGGGTGCAACACATGACAGTGTATTAAAAATGTGTCCTACTCGTCGGCAGGCTACAAATCTACTAGCGCGTCCAGATAACGGAATTGTCTGTAGCTGGAAAATCTCTTCATGACTACTGGATTATTCTAGTTATTAGCCTTAGTCAGTTTCAGTAGGTACCCCTGACCGTGGTACTCAGGGGTCCCTGCCCTAGACATGATGCAAGACAATAATGGTTTATTTATACAAACACAATCGCCCACGGTGTCCAGGCCATTCATTCTTGTCATGTCATGCTAGCCGTCTCAACAGTATATCGAGGTATATCATGTCAGGTTTACTTATCAAGATTACTTATCATGTCAAGAGTGCGTCACGACGGACCGCCATCAAGAATTATCATGTCAAGTTACTTGTCAAGAGTGCACCGCGACGGGTCACTATCGTGTTCATGGAACATGTGCAGAATTTACATGGTACAAGCATACTATCAAGGGACCCAAGTTACATAGAGGGTCATGAGACAAAAGCATAAATGTAACAACCCAACATAAATAAAAGGGGTGCAAGGGCTATGGAATTCTACAACAGATATGGGATATGACAGCGTGCGCTGAACGCTGTAGAATGCATATTATAGCATATTCTGCCTGCTATATATGCCCCCGCTATAATAACCCCATGTACAAGAACGCTATAAAGTTATAGCGTTCATGAACGCTATTCATGGATTATAGCATTCATTGACGCTATAGACGATGTATAGCATTTTGAAACGCTATATTGCAGTTATAGCAAATAGGAACGCTATAGAAGTTTAATAGCTTTCATGAACGCTATTAATATTTTGTAGCGTTCATGAACGCTATAGACCAGTTATAGCACTTACAAACGCTATATAGTTTACATAGCCTTTACGAACGCTATAGTTCATTAATAACATTTGTTAACGCTATAAATGTTTTATGGCGTTCCTGAACGCTGTTTATTTTTAATTGCGTTCTTGTATGTTATTCTTTGTTAATAGCGTTTCGATATATAGCTACTTTATATAGCATTTCTTTCCTGCTATTATATGTGCAACAATAGCATGTCAAGATGCTGTTGCAGAATCAAAATTTCGTATTCGAAAATTTGCAGAATGCAGCACATCAGAATACTATTGCAGACCACAGTTACACAAAATGTAGGTATTCAAAAATTTAAATGCGAATCAATCACAGAATGAATTTCGAACATAACTAAATTCATTAATTTCACTGTCTAATATATGTAGAACAACTAAGTAGTACCAAACATTCAAAATCCTTAATTTCTCCATGTAGAACAACGAACTAGTACCAAACATATGTCCAAAATAAAACATTAACAGTGTAGTCAGCTACATATATCCCAAAATGTTGACTATCTAACATTTAGCTCCCTTCGAGCCTATCCACAACCAAAACTCCTCATAAAGCATCCTCTTCCTTCATCCAACCTACACAAAAATAGGGGATAAATAATTAGTGTAAAGAAAAAACTAATAAAAGAATGAAAGTTTGTTTAATTGCAGTAAAGTTCAGTAAGTTGTAAAGTTTTGTTCAGTTTTGTTCAGTTTAATAGCAGTAAAGTTCATTAGTGAATGTTTCATTGCAGTAAAGAAAATCATTAGTGAATGTTTAATTGCAGTAAAGTTCAGTAAAGTTTAGTAAGTTGTAAAGTTCAGAAAAAACTAATGGATCCTTATTTTTGTTCAATTTTGTTCCAAAAATATTTTATACAAATGCGTTATTGTTTATATTATGCCAATTGGCATTTCTTGCAGGTTGATCCAAGTAATCAAGTAAAGAATGAAAGTTTGTTTTATGTAGTTGTTGTACCAGAAGTGTGCAGATGCCTAGAAAAATTGATCTTGATGCTATTTTCATGATAAAAAATTGATCTTGTTAAAACAATGAGTAAAACAGTGAGTAAAACATAGGGGTCCCCCTTATCCAAGAGGATAACCGTGAGTAAAACATCTGTGTAATAGAATGTGAAGAAGTGATCTTGATGCTATTTTCAGTAAACAGTAGATTATAAGTTCAGATTATTGAATAAGTGTGCAGATAAGTAGAAATTAGTATCAAAGAGTGTGTAGGATTAGTTTTTATTTTACATCTGTGTAATAGAATGTGAAAACAGTGAGTAAAACATAGGGGTGCATGAATTAAAGTATAATGTGTAGGAATTTAGTATAGCATTTAGAGGTACTTTATTAAAGACATACCTAGTCTTCAAACGGCATAATGTGGTCTGTTGGCCAAGCCGTGGTACTTCCAATGATTTTCTCTACTGTGTCGTTACCAAAACACGGCCTAAACAACAGAGCTTTGGGTTGTACCACTATATCTACCCAAACATGGGATGCACCTTGTCCAAGAGGATAACCGTGAACCGGCACATTCGGATCATCGGTGATCCATCGTCCAATTGCAACAACTTCGTCCTTATTTCCCGTCCAATCGAGTAACTTACATTTTTGGTCCTTTGACAGATGATGATGTGACTACAACAAAAATTGAAGCTCAAAAATATTAAATATCATTCGAGTTACAATACTTCTATTTGTTATTAGAGATATATTACCTGTGGAGTAGATGGAGATTTTGAAATGACCTTTACTTCAAAATCATTCTCGTCGCCACTGTTGTTCTCCTTCTCTTTAGTGTTCTTATCATCACTGCTGCCCTCATTGTTCTCCTCCTCCTCTTTAGTGTTCTCGTCGTTCTTCTCATTGGTCATCTTATCTTGATCCTATTGAGGAAAACAGTTACATGTAATTACCAAAAAGAAAAATATAGATTTGTTACAAGTGGTCATTTTTGATGACTTACCTGACTTTTCATTAATGTACCAAGTAGTTGATTTTGTTGTTCAATTAACTTTGATATGGAGTTGATTTGCCCTTGCATTGAGTCAACTTTGCTTTGGGAATTTCTTTCCTCTACACTCACCTCAACATCATCATCTTTTTGTTGATCACATTCCTAAACAAGGCAAGCGTCATAGGTAATGTATAAAAAAATATCAAAGTGAAATAAAACAAGAGTCAATCTAGAATTCCTACACGCTTACCTTATTTTTCATCAAAGTCTCTATCAACTTTGCTTGTTCTTTAACTAATTTTGACATTGAGTCAATTTTGTCCTGCATTGATTCAATTTTGTTTTCCAGTCGAACTACTGTTTGATAATGCTTCTTTTGAGCAACTAATTTAGATTTAGTTGCTCCGGCTCCGGCTCCTCTAATCCTACCCCGTTTTTCAGATTGTCGTACTACTTGTGAAAGTGCATCACCTTCATCTAATTGTCGGGATCCCTCTGAAGGCGGTGCAAGAAGGATTTCCTTGGCTTTTTATTGAAATTACGATGAAGAAAACTAGAATTAATCTCCATTGGACAACGCTTGACTGTCAATACAAGAAGAAAAAAATATACTATCCATAAGAAGGTAATTGTGTACATACAATGAGCTCGTTGTCCTTTGAGTGCTTAGCTACACCTTCCCCAGTAGTATATCCCCGTATCCAAGCACGAAGCCTAACCTTATCGATAGGACATGGTCCCTCCCTTCTCTGCATTGAATTAGGTAAAATTGGCATTGATAAGTAGAGAGTTATAAATACGAATGAAAAAAAATACTTTATACTTACCAATATTTCATCGGCAATGCGAGCAAAGCCTTTTCTACTTCCAAGGTACGGCATTGTTTATTTTTCTCTCATTTGTTTAAACTTTGTAGACCTCTCCTACGTACAACACATGCATATTATTAGATAATACTTAAATGTTAGACATTGAAGCTTCAAAAAATATTTATTCAACATACCTTAAATTGTTTTGATGATCTTTTCTTAACGAATAGTTCCCAATCTACTGGGTCTACGTCATTTGGCTTTCTCTTCAAATATTTCCCCAATTTTGATTTGTTGGCCCTAGCAAGTCTTCCCATTTGTTGGATGACATATATTTTTGCCTCCTCATCGCGCTCCATGAATGTAAATTTTTGCTACAAGTACAAAATAGTCATAAGTAATTATTAGGAAGATAGTAGATATAAACTACATTTAAAAAAGAATGTAAACTTTCATCTTACTGTAACAGCTTTCCAATAGAAGTCCTTGCTCTCAGAAAGTATATATCTCCAATCATCGAACGTTATTGGTACCATTTCATATTGGTGTTTTATTCTTTGTGTTGTGTGTGTTTACAACATTCTATTGTTAAAAGATAGTCCCACATCGGAAAATCACACCAATATGTATCTCTATATATTACTTATGAAGGAATAAAGAGATGCACATGGGTTGAGGCCCAATGGAGGGTGCTATGTGGGGGAATTTTACATAGAGGTGAGAATAAGAAACCAACTTTTGGCCAAAAGAAAATAGATTTAAATCTATTGGAGCTAAGCCTCACTTAGCACGACAGCTCGTCACAAGGCGCATTGTGCGCTTTAGTTGCGCTCGTGCGCGAGCCTCTGCGCGGCCCTGCGTGGCGTGCGGGGCGTACGGAGCGCACGGAGCGTACGGGTCGTACTGGTCGAGCGGGTCGAGTGGGCCGTTCAAATTATGTAACGTCCGCGGGTCTTGTGGGCTCAGATCCGGAAATGGCTCAGATCCAGAAAATCCGGATCTGGCATTAAACCAGGGCGTGCGTTCAGAATTTGAAAAGCCCATCTCGTGCCTATAATATCAGCAGCATCTCCTCTCTCCAAGGTGACAGAAAATACTCAGAAAATTTCCAGAGAGAGAGAGAAGTGCTGCTGCTATTCCGTGGAGTCGTCGACATTTTTTGGCCAGCGTTCTAAAGTTCTCTTCGAACTTGCTGGTTCCTGGAGACTTGTCCGTAAGGCGGATATAGCTTTGAGCGCCGGTGATCTTTCACCCCAGCAGGCTTTCTTCTTCCTCTGTTGCCTTCGAGAATACCGTCGCTTCTCCTTAGAAGTTATACTGTTCTGTTGCCTTCGAGAATACCGTCGCTTCTCTTTAGAAGTCATACGGTTCTGTTGCCTTCGAGAAATATTACAAAATCTTTTTAGATTCCCGTAATACAACATCACCTTCTTTAAGGTGTTGTTGCTGGAAACATTGTCTTTACAATAGTTTCTGAATTCGTGGTTTTCCATCGATTGTTCGCCAAGGGACTAACAATCTCAAAGCTATATCGAAAGATGGATAACTCACGTGCATCGCTCGTCAATACCGACTTTAACAAGTTGGAGAAATTCGACGGCAAATATTTCCAAATCTGGAAACGAAAAGTAACCTTAATCATTCAACTCGTGGAAGTTGATCACGTGCTGAATGAGGAAGAACCGATTGTTCCAACAACCGGAACCGCAGAAGTTATTGCAGCTGCTAAGTCCAAGCAGGCAAAATGGATTAGAGAAAACAGTATCTGTAAACTGTTGATTCTCAATAGCATGGAAGACTCTCTGGCAGAGTCCAATTCCAAGAAGAATTCTGCCAAAGAGATTTGGGACTCCTTGGAGAAATTGTACGAAGATGACGAGAATCGGTCCAAGATCTTCTTGGTTGAAAGATACCACAAGTGGACCTTCGAAGATGAGAAGGCTATGCTGCCCCAAGTAAAGGAGTTTCTGAAGCTGCGCCAAAAGTTGGATGACGAGAAGATGCCTCTTGTCGACAAGTTTGTCGTTGGAGGAATCGTCTCTAAACTTCCTGCGGGTTCGAGCAACTTCTATGCAAGGATGCACCGCAAGAAGCTGGACATATGTATGGAAGATCTCCTGCAAGAGATCCATGTTGAGGACGAGATGCGCTCTCAACAGAAGCTGGATTCTCTGTCCAAACAACTGGCGAAAGCAAATCTGGTCCAAACCAGAGAGTACAAGGGGAAGCAGGCGGCTTCTCCTCACAAGAAGAAGAAGGACTTCACTAATCTGAAAGTGAAGAGTCCTTCATTCAAGAATCAGAAGTCCAAGTCCCATGTGACTTGTTACAAATGTGGCAAGAAGGGCCACTACAAAAGTGACTGCAAGGAACCAGAAAAAGGTGAGCCTAGTAAGATTTCTTTGGTTACTAATCTGGTTGCAATGATAGCGCAGGTTGCAAATGTGGGGGTCGACTCGGACTGGTGGATAGACACTGGTGCGACATGTCATGTCTGCTCAGACAAGGAATGGTTCGACTCCTATGAGCCAACTTCCGAGAAAGTCATAATGACAAACCAGGCACAAGCTGAAGTACTGGGGATCGGGACGGTGGAGCTGAAACTCACATCGGGGAACACTCTGACACTTCAAGGAGTGAAGCATGTTCCTGCAATTGCTAAGAACCTGATCTCTGGGAGCCTGCTTTGTAACGCAGGCTTGAGGATGGACATCAATGCTGGCCAGATGGTGATGTCCAAGAAGGGTACATTCTTCGAAAAAGCTTTCCAGACTAAAGAAATGTACAAAATTCAGCTTGTTGTAACCCAGGAAAATGATATTAATGCTATTTCTACTTTGAACTATTCTTTTGAGTTATGGCATAATAGGCTAGGACATGTTCATTGTAAAAGGATTAACAAGATGTCTAGCCTAGGACTTATCTCCAAGTGTGGGGGTAAGGTAGAGAAATGTGAAGTGTGTGCTCAGACGAAGATCACAAGGAAACCCTTTCACAGGGTCCATCGAAGCACAGATCTTCTGGAGTTGGTTCACTCAGATATCTGTGATTTCAAGCAATTCTCTACAAAAGCCGGGATGAAGTATTTTATTACTTTCATCGATGACTTCTCAAAGTATCTTTTGTCTACCTGCTCAAGTCTAAAGACGAAGCATTCGAGAAGTTCAAGGAGTTCAGGGCCGAGGCTGAACGACAAACTGGACAACAACTCAAAAGGCTAAGGAGTGATCGAGGCGGGGAGTATCGGTCTCATGATTTCTCATCATTCTGTAAAGAACATGGAATCATAAATGAGACGACGGCTCCGTACTCTCCTCAATCCAACGGAGTAGCAGAAAGGAAGAACAGAACGTTGACAGAGATGATGAACTCTATGCTGTTGACTGCGGGTCTTCCAAAGAGCTTCTGGGGAGAAGCTGCATTAACGGCTACTTTCATTCTCAATAGAGTACCGTATGCAACTTCGGACATAACACCTCATGAACTCTGGTTCAAAGTCAGACCTAACTTGAATGTCATTCGAGTGTGGGGGTGTCTGGCTTACGTGAAGCTCCCAGATCTGAAGATTCAGAAGCTGGGGACTAGGACCACTAAGGCTATCTTCTTGGGTTATGCCGAGAAGAGTGATGCTCGGAGATTCCTTGATATAGAATCAAATCATATCATTGAATCTCGCGATGCTGAATATTTTGAAGACAAGTTTGCAAGGCACAAAAATATTGTTCTCGCGGATCTTCCAGAGAATGATGAGAGTGCAAAGCAGACAGAAGTCCTTAAAGAACCAGTAGTCCAAGAAGAAGCTATTATCGAAGAGACACCAGTTGAACCAGAACTCGCTGAGCCGTCAACTAAGCGAGTAAGGAGGCCGAAAGACTTCGGAGATAACTTCGTCAGTTATCATGTGGAAGCAGATCCGCTTACCTATGATGAAGCGATGAAGACCAGAGATGTTGTATTCTGGAAGGAGGCGATAGACAATGAGATTGACTCAATCACCTCCAATAATACATGGGTGTTAGTTGACCTGCCCGAAAGAGCAAGACCCATCGGATGCAAATGGATCTTCAAGAAGAAGATGAAAGCAGATGGAACCATCGACAAATTCAAGGCCAGGCTAGTGGCCAAAGGGTTTGCTCAGAAACAGGAGATCGACTATTTTGATACTTATGCTCCAGTAGCTCGGATGACAACCATCAGATTGTTAATTGCTCTAGCAGCAATACACAAACTAGTGATACATCAGATGGATGTGAAAACGGCATTCCTTAATGGCGAGCTGACAGAAAAGATCTACATACAACAACCAGAAGGTTTTGTTGTCAGAGGTCTGGAAGACAAAGTCTGCAAGTTGATGAAGTCTCTGTATGGTTTGAAACAAGCTCCCAAAATGTGGCATGAGAAGTTTGACAAAGTGATAAGGTCAAATGGCTACAAGGTCAGTGAAACAGACAAGTGTGTCTATACTAAGTTTGCTGATGGAAGAGGAGTTATCGTTTGTCTATACGTTGACGACATGCTAATCCTAGGTACGGATTTAAGCTGTGTCACAGAGACAAAGAAATTTCTCTCGACCAAGTTCAGTATGAAGGACTTGGAGGATGCCGATGTTATCTTGGGGCTCAAGATCATCCGGACAGGCACGGGAATAGCACTGTCACAATCTCATTACATTGAGAAAATGCTCACTCGATACGGGTATCAAGATCTTCCTATAATTGATACACCGTACCGGAGTGATCAGAAGCTGGAGCCAAATTCGAGAGAAAGCGTCAAGCAATTGGAGTACGCCAGCGTCATCGAAAGCTTGATGTACGCTACTACTGCTGCAAGGCCTGACATAGCTTTTGTGGTAGGAATGCTGAGTCGGTTCACTAGCAACCCAGGCGTTGAACACTGGAACGCTGTGAAGCATGTTATGAGATATCTAAAAAAGACTCAGACATTTGCACTATACTACAGCGGAGATCCGTCAGTAGTGGAAGGCTTCAGTGATGCTAGCTGGTGTTCAGAGGTGGAGAGCGAGTATTCTACAGGTGGATTCATATTCACCTTGGGCGGAGCTACTATATCGTGGAAATCGAAGAAGCAGACAATGTTATCTCGCTCCTCCATGGAATCTGAATTCTTTGCATTGGATGCTGCTGCAGATGAACCAGAGTGGCTTTGGGAGCTCATGTATGATCTTCCAGTGGTTGGAGCTCAGATACCGGCAATCCCGATATACTGTGACAACCAGGCGGCAGCAGCAGTAGCATCAAATGAACTCTTTAACGGGAAGAAGAGGACTGTACGGTTAAAGCACAGAGCAGTGAACGATCTCATCAAATGAGGCGTCATTGCAGTGATCGATGTTCGGAGTCAGGAGAACCTGGCGAATCCGTTCACGAAAGGCCTCAAACGACAGCTGGTCGAGGACACAGCAAGGAAGATGGGTTTGAAGGCATTCTAATATTGTGTCATTATAATCCTATCAATAAATTTTATGTTATTGGTTCAAAGAGAAATCTACCAGATATCTAATTTTTTGATTCAAGGGAGGACTATTGACTGGAAAAATATTAGTTAACAGTGGGTACTTGTTCTGCGGAACATGGAAGGGTTTCGGACCCAGAACCACTGTTGTCTACTATGAATTTTCTACGGAAAATTGATCCTGTGGGAAGGATGGCATAATGCCTTAATGAGTTCTCAGACTGAGTGAAGGTCTGTTATGCTTTACAGGAAGTATGGTAGTACAGCACTACAAGGAGTGTGACTCCATGCTATGTGTGGCGGTGACTCCACCATGAGGTTCTCGAAAGAGGTAAATCCTCGGCTATGTGAGCCAAGTCACAGCGGCGTAGCACCGCAAATAGGCAGTTGGCCTAATGCTGTATATTGAATTAAAGAGGGATGTAGTCAGCACTACAAAGAGGAGGTGTTCCTCATGTTACGGGTGGCACGACACCACAATGAGGTAAACCCGGCTAGGGATAAAGCCTCGGCCTTACAAGCCATGTCGTAGCGGCGTAACACCGCACAGAAGCGTAAGGCTTCATGCTGGGTAGTTTGGCACTACAAAGGGGCTAGACCTCATGCTACGGGTAGTATGACACTACGATGAGGTTCCCGGTGATTCGGGGTAAGGTCCTCGGCTTAAGGCCATGTCATAGCGGCGTAGCACCGCAAAGAAAGCGTTGGACGCTTCATGCCATGTCTCTTTAATAAAGAACTCACCTATAATATATGGACAGAAAAATAGGCCGTTTCTTGAGGGTAAATTTGTAGACGCCCAAAATACATACATTGAAATTCAGGCTGGCACAAGGCCTTTAATGTGCAGCCAGAAGCACAGATAACTACATTATGTGAGTGGGAAAAATTACAGTTGTGGTACAGAATTCAAGGCGTAGTCCATTCTTGTATCATACTGTTGTTCAACCCATGCGGGAAGATTCAAGTCGTCAGCGACATCTATCCTAATGCATAATGGACAGTTATTATGTGGAACGCTTAACTCATATATATAAAGATATATGGGGGATTGTTGGTGTTTTATTCTTTGTGTTGTGTGTGTTTACAACATTCTATTATTAAAAGATAGTCCCACATCGGAAAATTACACCAATATGTATCTCTATATATTACTTATGAAGGAATAGAGAGATGCACATGGGTTGAGGCCCAATGGAGGGTGCCATGTGGGAGAATTTTACATAGAGGTGAGAATAAGAAACCAACTTTTGGCCAAAAGAAAATAGATTTAAATCTATTGGAGCTAAGCCCCGAAGGGGCTTAGCGACTCGGACTCGGACTCGGACTCGGGCTCGGGCTTGGGCTAATGGGCTTTTGAGGCTTATTGTGGCTTTTTGATGGCACTTTGCACTTAGCACGACAGCTCGTCGCAAGGCGCATTGTGCGCTTTAGTTGCGCTCGTGCGCGAGCCTCTGCGCGGCCCTGCGTGGCGTGCGGGGCGTACGGAGCACACGGAGCGTACGGGTCGTACTGGTCGAACGGGTCGAGTGGGCCGTTCAAATTATGTAACGTCCGCGTTCAGAATTTGAAAAGCCCATCTCGTGCCTATAATATCAGCAGCATCTCCTATCTCCAAGGTGACAGAAAATACTCAGAAAATTTCCAGAGAGAGAGAGAAGTACTGCTGCTATTCCGAGGAGTCGTCGATATTTTTTGGCCAGCGTTCTAAAGTTCTCTTCGAACTTGCTGGTTCCTAGAGGCTTGTCCGTAAGGCGGATATAGCTTTGAGCGCCGGTGATCTTTCACCCCAGCAGGCTTTCTTCTTCCTCTGTTGCCTTCGAGAATACCGTTGCTTCTCTTTAGAAGTTATACGGTTCTGTTGCCTTAGAGAATACCGTCGCTTCTCTTTAGAAGTCATACAGTTCTGTTGCCTTCGAGAAATATTACGAAATCTTTTTAGATTCCCGTAATACAACATTACCTTCTTTAAGGTGTTGTTGCTGGAAACATTGTCTTTACAATAGTTTCTGAATTCGTGGTTTTCCATCGATTGTTCGCCAAGGGACTAACATTTTACATGTCAAACATCCGACAAAAGTTGAAAGATGTTTCGAGTTCCTTCCAATTGGTTGACCATTTTCATTTAACTCCACCTCTAGCCTATTGCCACTTTCAACGGGCCAAGCACTACACATAGTGGGTCCCCTAGTCCTTGTTGTTCTCTTTGTTTTGCCTTCATTTGAAGCTTGTGGTTCTTCTTCGCCATTTGAATCTTCTGGTTCTTGTCCCTCATTTGATGCTTCTTTTCCTTGTTCTTCATTGGAATATTTTTTCTTGTCCTTCCTTTGCTTCTTGTGCTTCTTTTCCTTCTTGTGCTTCTTTGTAGATTTACTCGCTTGATTTGCACTCTACAAGAACACAGTTGACATTTATGCATTAGAAATATATGTAAGCATTGTTGTAGAAAATATGTGCTTGTTTTGCAACAGTTGGCATTTATGCTTGTTCTCAGAACACAGTGCAGTTCTGAGAACAACATTCCCAAAAATCTGTGAAAATATGTGCTTGATCCTTACCGCATTCGAGCCTTCTTGCTCACTTATATAGAAACCAGAATTTTGATTGTTCACAAGAGCAGCCTCGATGCCTTGTCTTTGCTTCTTTGCTCTTTTTTTGCGCGTTTTGAAGACTACAAATATGCAACATATATATATTAAAACAGTAAGAAATAAATGAGATTTATGTAAGCTTAATTTCAAATACATGTTGAAGGTTATTTACCTCAGCTTCACCATCATTTCTCATTTTCCTTGGTGTCATTGCAAGATAGGGTAGCTACGAGCAAGAATTACTCGCTGATGATGATTAGAAAATAAGCAAATATTAAAGAGACAAATCATTACAAGTAGAGTATCAAATACTAAATCATGACAAGTAGAGTATCATAGAGTATCATAAACTGTACATCGAAGGACTGTACATTGAAGGACTGTATATTGAAGGATTGTACATTGTTTGCAGGACTTGAAGTCCAGGACCTGATCAAGCTTTTGCAGGAAATTAATTGGACTGGGCAGTGTAATGGGATGAGATACAAACAATGTACACAGCTAATAGTACCATCAGTTTCTCCTGTGCAACCTAATTGCAGTATGCCATCTAATTGCAGGACTTGTATTTCCATGAACATTAAACAATTAATGATAATTTTGAATCCACCAAATTGCAGTATGCCATCTAAACATCAAATTTGAATTTGATTCCATGATTCCAAACAATGTACACAGCTAATAGTACCATTTGGCGCCAAATTAATACAGACAAAATAAAGTCGGGTATGAATTACACATCTAATAGTACCATCAGTTTCTCCTGTGCAACCTAATTGCAGTATTCCATCTAATTGTAGGACTTGTTATTTCCATGAACATTAAACAAGCAATGAGAATTTAGAATCCACCAAATTGCAGTATGCCATCTAAACATCAAATTTGAATTTGATTCCATGATTCCAATTCCCATGGATTCTATCAATTTATAGAACTCCAATTTATGAGCCAAACAAGCCTATGCAACCATTGAGTGATACAAACATTGAAGATACAGACATTGAAGGACTGTATCGGTAAAGCATTTAAAAACGAAGCATTTAAACCATTTTGGAGTATCAAATACTAAAACGAAGTTCACAGACCCTATATTGTGAAGCATTTAAAAAACCAAAATCTAAAAAAACTACTTATTGTATAGATTTTCTGCACAACCTTAACAAAGAATACTAAAAACCTGCATATACCAATAATAAAAACTAATGAAACATAGAGACCAATTTAGAGTGTTTCATAAGATTAAATATAGAGGAAAAAGACCTCTTAAACATAAATGCCCTCACAATCCTTTCTAAGATAACTATCACTACCATCCTCAACATTCTTATCTAGTTTTGATACATCCACTGGCGCTAATGATGGTGTAAAGACATTTTGATCAACGTCCATATCCATATCTTGAAAACCTCTTGCTGGTGCATTTAACACAACATGCCAGTTAGATGAAGCAGTGTCCTTAGAGTAAAATACTTGGGCTGCCTGTGATGCTAGAATAAATGAGTCTCTTTCAAAGCGGTGTTTTCCTTGGTAAAGGTTAACCAAGGTAAACCCATCTTCTATTTTGACACCATTTGTTGTGCTAGCCCAATCACAATCAAAAATAGGAATGTGAAAGGTATGATAATCCAAGCAAAATATATTCTTAAGCACTCCATAGTAGGCAACTGTATCGGTGACTTGGTTCCTATCCTTCGAGCTGGATCTAAAAATGGTTGTTGCCTCAAGTGAGACACCACTGTTCTGCCTAGAGTTCTCAGCATCCTTTGTATGGTAGCGGTTACCATTGATAACAAATCCTGAATAAGACACAACATGTTTTGAAGGGCCATGTGCAAGCCCTCTTAACATGTCGGATATGTTTCCACAGGATTGTCCCTCAATCTGTTCAAAATCAAAACAAAAGGTAAGGGCATACATTGTTTGGAAAATAATGTGCTAAGGGTACTAAAGAAAAGAAATTGGGACCTTCTTTTTTAACCAAGATGACAATTCCTTCGAAGGACGATCTTGAAGTAAATTTTCATTTTGAACAAGTCGTCTATCCGAAAGTTTCAATTCCTTCAAGTGCATCCTAATAGGGAAACAATTTTACATGATATTAATTATAGATATTGGCAAGATACGTTGGAGTTAGTATGTTTTCTTATAACTTACTCTAGATAAGGTTCGACTTCATCCATATTGAACAATACATAACGGTGAGCACTTTGTAGCTGTTCTTTATCCAATGTCATTATTGTTCCTTTTAAAATTAGACGGCCATCGGAAATCGCATCATTTTCAATATCTTCATTTCTATTTGGACGATGATCCATCTCAGCAACTTGTTTCATCTACCCACTAACAAATCTCATTCTCTCGTCAGCAAGATAACATTTTACTATACAACCTTCAGGACGTGCACGATTTCTAACGTATCCTTTAAGGATCTTTATGTATCTACGAGAAAAAAATAATTTTTATTTAAAGTAAGCAAACGAATGAAGGAAATCAATAAAAAGAAAACAAACGATCACCTTTCAAACGGATACATCCAACGATAACGGACTGGGCCACCTAATTTAGCTTCACGCCCCAGATGGATTGGCAAATGAATCATGATATCGAAAAATGAAGGAGAAAAATACCTTTCAACCAAACATAATATGTCAACAAGTAGATTGGTAAATGAATCACGATATAGAAAAATTGAGGAAAATACCTTTCAAACAAGCATAATATCTCAACAATTTCTTCCTCTAATTTCTCTATTTGTTCTCTATCGATGGCTCTTTGGCACAAGACATTAAAAAATACACAAATTCGAAATATTGCAATCCTTGGTCCTTTTGGAAGAAGACCTCTCAATGCCACAGGCAACAACTGTTGCATTAACACGTGACAATCATGCAACTTGAGTCCTGTTATTTTGCTTTCTTCTACTGATATACAGTTTCCAATGTTTGAAGAGTAACCATCGGGCAACTTCAAGTTATATAATCTCTTGCAAAAAATTTCCTTTTCTTTGTTTGAAAGGGTGTGCGGTCCCGGTGGAAGAAAAAATCTCTTATTTCTTAATTCTGGATGCAAAACTTGTCGAATGCCCATTTCTTCCAAATCCTTACGTGATTCTATGCCATCCTTCGATTTTCCCTTTGTATTTAGAAATGTACCAACCACGCTGTCACACCAGTTCTTTTCTATGTGCATTAGATCCAAATTATGGCGTAAAATGAGATGCTACAAAACCCAAAAAAGAATAGAAATGTCAATTGGAAACAATTTACAAAATACATATGAAAATAATATGATATTACCTCCCAATATGGCAGTGAAAAAAATGTTGACTTCTTCTTCTACATCTCTGAAGATTGCCTCTTTCTTTTGCCATTGTCTTTTCCTTTCCCAAAATTATTTGTCATATTTCTTAGTCCTTCTAAAATTTTTGATCCAGTCATTAATCTAGGTGGTTCCCTATATTCTTGCTTACCATCAAACCAACTTTTTTTCAACCTAAATGGATGCTTGGCTGGAAGAAAACGTCTGTGTCCCATGTAGACGTTTTTTTTTTACTATATTTTAACCATTTTGAACATGTATTCACTCCACATATGGGACATCCAACTTTTCCTTTGGTAGTACATCCAGCTAGGTTACCATAAGCTGAAAAATCATTTATTGTCCACATCAAAATTACTTTCAAGTTGAAAAAAGATTTACTAAATGCATCATAAGCATGCACTCCATTGTGCCATAGCTCTAGCAAATCATCGATTAGTGGCTGTAAATAAATATCTATATCATTTCCAGGTTGCTTCGATCCAGGAATTAGTAGTATCAACATTATATTTTCTTTTCGCATGCATAGCCATGGTGGAAGATTGTATGTCGTGAGCATTACTGGCCAACAACTATATGAAGAGCTAAGATCGCCGAAAGGATTAAACCCGTGTGAAACCCGTAAATTTAGATTGCATTTTTATATTATAGTTGTATAGCTAAATAAATTTTTGCTAAAATAATATTAATGAATTTATGAAAAGTATTTTCTAAAATAATTAAATACTGGATTTTGTTTAGCTTGACTGACCCAGACCCAAAACCGATTTAAGACATAAAATATTTTTAAAATATTTGTTATATAAAAGAAATTATTTATTTTCGGCCAAAGCCCATGTTTATAAAAAAAAAAAATCTTTAAACCAAGACATACTTTGCATTTAAATCCATTGGCCATTTTCTAAAGCCCATTTACAGCCCAATTCTAATATTATTCCCATTTTAGCTTATAAGCTAATAAAGCCATTTTTTTTTCCTTACATTCATTAGAGAGGAAAGAGACTCTCTTCATTTCCTCTACTGTTGGTTTCGGTTGGAAACCGAGAGTTAGGGGTTTGTGGTCGACCCTCTTCCTATAACGTCGGCGACCGGTCGTTTTCCCTTCCGAACGGCCCTGGCCGTTCACCTCCTTCTCCTGGTAACTTCCCCTTCCCTCCTTCCTATATAAGTCTTTCCCATCACCATCCTTTTCCCATCAACACTTCCATTCTTCTTCCCATTTTTCTCCCAAACTACTCCCCCAAATCTCGTCGAGCCCTAGCCCGAGCCCGACGTCAGCAATCACCACCCTCCGCCGAGCTCGCCGAACCAGATCCGGCCGGTGCCCGACCCCCGGCGCCGCTTCCCGGCGAATTTCCCGACCCGGCGCCCCTTTCCAGCGGCCGCCCGCCACCCGCGCCACCGTTCGCTGCCGGCGTTCGCCCCCGGTGACCGCCCCCGTTCGTTCCGAGCGCTTCCGGTTCGCTGTTGGACAAGTTCCCGAGTTCCGTTTCTGTGACAGTTTCGTTCCGAGTTCACTTCGGGATTTCCGTTTGGGTAAACTCTGACCCGTTTATTTTCTTTCTGTCAATGATGATAATCTGGTCCCCGATTCCTTCGGGAATTCAATTTTTCGACAACGTAACAATTACGTTGTTATTTCGGTTTTTTCAAAATTCTCGGAAATGGTTGCTGTGGTTTGTTTACTGTGATTAGGACAGAACCTAGTTCTGTAGAATTCTCGGGATTTCCGAGAACTCTTTCGGATATGGTTCTGTATTCTCGGGTTTTCCGAGAATTTGCGGGAATAAATTGGAAATTTGATTTTATACATAAAATTTGTTTTTGGAAGACTTTGTTCTCTGTTGGAATTTAGATTTTTTATACATCAAAGTTTGGTTCTGTTGGTATATTGGGTTTTTGGTTCTGTGATCGGATTTGGTTATGTGAAGTGGGCTCTTGGAGAACAGTTCTGCAGTTTCCGATTTAATTTTGGGATTTCCGAGTTGATTTCGGGATTCCAAATTTGCTTCGAAAAACAGTTCTGTGGATGTTTTCTATATATCGGGTTTGGGATTATTTTGCAGGTATATCGGAAGCATTTTCCAGTTTTTTGGTTGACCAAAAAACAGAGGGAATGCTGCCGGAATTTTCGGGAAATTTAATAAAATGATTTTAAAATGATTTTTGGTATTTGGGCGACAACCATAATTGGTTACTGGGCCCCAACGAAATGCAAACGTACCGGTTCGACCGGACGTTGAGGCAGAGTAGTTGAAAATGACGACTGGACCAGAGTCTGAGACACCTATTATTTTAAATTTAAATTAGAAATTACTAGTTTTATTAATGTTAATTGTAGGTAATTTTCAAGACTAACCTATCTTTTCTTATTTCAATTTGCAATAAAATTTGTAAGGGCATAAGCCCAATTCCAGTAAATGTGGTTTTGTAATAAGTAGGAATTAGCATTTTATTTTATTTTCTGGGAATGTGTGATAGCGTAGGAACAATCAAAATATTGTTATGAATTATTAATTAATAATTCACAATTTCTCATTTTAAGAAAATAAATATATTTTATATATATTAAAAATATCAAAGTTTTTCAAATAAATAAATATCATGTTTTATACGTAATTTGATAATTACAAGTTTTCCCGAAAAACCAATGTAAATTGATTTCCTTAATTTCAACGCACTAGTAAACGTTGTGATGTTGTGTTAGCTAATTAACAACTAAAACTGATTAGGAAAAACAATTAGAGATTGTAACTAGATAACTCTGGTGATTGCTTCTGAAACAAGTTCCCGGAATGTAGGATTTCGAGGAAGAGCGTGACTGTTCAAAATCCCGAAGTACCGACTTTTCAAACCAAGGAGATAAGGCAAGTACATTTATGTAGATTTTACAATTATTTTCACAATTGTTTCATCGCAAGTTTAAACCACTGTTACACACGAACTCCTTCGGGAGCATTGATCGTACTGTTGGGGACTGGGGGAGTAGAGTAGTGGATATGACCAAATCCAAACTTAGGATAATGAATGTGTTAGCTTTCCCCTCTTCACACGGGGACAAGCCATACCGTATCGTTAGGATACTATTGTAACCCAAACCGGTCATATTCATTACCTATTCACATCACTGTACTGTACTATTTCAAAAACTGCTCATCTTTAAATTGTTTAAAAATGCATGATTTTAATTGTCATTTTAATTGTTAAAAGTTTGCATGAATTGTACTTTGCTCCCTCCTGACTGGAGATAACATTTTAGGTATTACTGAGGATCTGGAGATGATGATCAATAGCTATTATGATCCTGACTTGTACCCGGCGGTACTACCAGCTGATGATGATGTTGTGGCGTCTCCATAGATGCTACATTAGTTGAAAGTTTAGTTGTTTCTTTATTTCCAGTTTATGAACTTTGTACTGAAAGACAAGTTTTTATTATCGTAAATTAAATGTTGTGGCAACTTTTAAATTCAAGCTTGTTGTTGAAATGACCTGCAATATGGATTACAGCTTACTGCCGCCGTCTCATCAACGGCGCAGGCTGGGCATGATCCGATTCGACCCAAGTATTTGGGAACCGGGTCGTGACATGTTTTTAGTGGTGGCCCATGCAGGTCTCTGTTCAACAACTTAGGAAAACTTAGAAACAATTAGGAACACTAGAACATCATATTGCCACAACTTAGGACCGATATATATTATTAAATATTTTTGATTATAGACGGGTAGGATACCTTGCTTATGTTTATGTCCTAAACCTTTCCAGACCATGGCTACTAATGAGAATGACAATGTCGGAGATGAGCTGTCACCTCAGCACACCCCATCACCACCCCAATATAGTCCGGATCCTACTCCGCGACATTTGACTGATCGCCCTCATAATGCTGGAAACGCTCAAGTTCATCAGACGACGGATCCTTCAGGCTCGAGGACTGGACTGCAGACGGTGATGCCTGTCCCACCTGCCCCGCCGCTTCCAGTGAACCCCTCCGAACTCATAAGTTTGCTGCGGGAAGTGCTAGCAACTCAGAGGGCTGAAGCTGAATCTCATCGCGAGCAGAACGCGATTATGAAGGAAGGAATGGAGAACTCCCACAATGTAGCTATGGCTGCACTTGGAAGGAGAGAAGTGAACCCAGAAGAGCCTAGACCAGCTAAGGTAAGTGCCATTCTAAAGGATAAATTTTAGTATTTTTTTTGAGACCATTAATAGTGATTAGAGATCATATTATGGTAAGGTGGGGGATATTGAGAGCTTCAAGAAGCAGAACCCTCGACCTTTCAAGGGAACCGAGGGAATCGTCTATGCTGACGAATGGCTCGACAATATGGAGCGTCTTCTAAGCGTCGCACGACTTCCAGAAGACCTTAAGGCAGAAGCTGTAGGACTCCAACTGCAGAATATAGCTAGCACCTGGTATCGGAATGAACCCCGACTCCAGGATAGGCAGGTCGATTGGGACACCTTCAAGAAGTTGTTCCAGAGGAAATTCTTCCCAACTTCTGAGATGCGGGAGATGGAGCGACAATTCCAGAACCTGAAGCAAGGCAATATGACTGTGGGAGAGTATGCGGCAGAATTCGGCCAGCTCAGCCGATTTGCCAAGAACATGGTGGCTGATCCTGCTGATCGTGCTGAACGATTCAAGTATGGACTTAGAGAGGAGATTCGCACTCATGTGATCTCTGGTGGAGCTAAGACTTATGAGAAGATTCTGGAGAGAGCCCAAGACATAGAGAAGAGCCAACCTGCCCGCTCGAAGAGAGATTATCCTGGAACTAGCAACTTCCAGGGTAATCAGAAGAAGCCCAACAACAACAACAACAACAACAGCAGCAACAATAACAATAACCGTCCTCAGCACCAGCAAGCGAGGAACAATGAAAGAGCACCCCAGAGGCAGATTCCTATCTGTGACTTTTGCAAGAGGCCGGGACATCTGGCAAACATCTGCAGGAAGAGACTAGGACAATGTCTGATCTGTGGGTCTTCCACCCATCAAGTGAGGGATTGTCCCTTGTCAAACAACAAGGCTGGAGGAAATCAGCAGAAAGGACCTCTGCCCACTCAGCAGCAACAATTTGGGCAGCATCAACAGAAGACGGGGCGAGCTTTTGCCCTAACTGCAGAGGAACCAGAGCCGGAGCAGGAGCCTAATGCGGATGTCATATCAGGTTACATTTATGTACATTCTCATCCTGCATTAGCTTTATTCGACTCTGGTGCAACACACAGTTTCATAGCAACAAAGTTTATCTCTGCACACCATATAGTTACGGGCTTTAGCAAGAGAATATGTAGGGTTATGACTGGAGGTGGACCCCTACCTATAACGGAGACTTGTAATTGCCCCATTACAATTTCTGACCACAAGTTTGTAGCACCTTTATTGGTGATGCCCTTGCCCAACTATGACATAGTCCTTGGAATGGACTGGTTGAGCAAGCAGCATGCGCTGATAGATTGTCACAGAGGATGTGTAATCTTCAGCCCACCTGGAGGGCCAGAGTTTGAAGTCTCTAGAGCTCCGGAGGTTATGGAAAGTATTGTCTACTCTTTTTCTGAAGAACCTGAACCACCTCACCCTATCATAGCGGAATACATGGATGTTTTCCCTGATAGTCTGCCTGGGCTACCCCCAGATCGGGACATAGAATTCACTATTGATTTAGTCCCTGGCTCTCCCCCGATCTCTAAGGGATGTTATAGAGTCAACCCGAAGGAGGCCAAAGAGATGAAGGAGCAGATCAACGAACTGAAGGCCCTTGGATTCATTCGAGACGGAGCTTCACCCTGGGGAGCACCTGTTTTGTTTGTGCCCAAGAAGGACGGAACAGTGAGGATGTGCATCGACTACCGGGCGCTGAACAATGTCACAATCAAGAACAAGTACCCTCTGCCCCGGATCGATGACTTATTTGACCAGTTGAGTGGAGCCAAGGTGTTTTCCAAAATTGATCTCAGGTCTGGCTATCATCAGATCAAGGTCAGGAAGGAAGACATTCCCAAGACGGCATTCAACACCAAGTATGGGCAGTTTGAATTCTTGGTCATGCCGTTTGGTTTGACGAATGCTCCTGCGGTGTTCATGAACCTTATGAACAAGGTTTTTCATGAATACTTAGACCAGTTTGTCGTCGTCTTCATTGATGACATACTGATCTATTCTAAGACGAAGGAGGAGCACGAAGAGCACCTCAGGAAAGTTCTGGAAACTTTGAGGAAGGAGAAGCTGTATGGTAAGCTTTCCAAGTGTGAATTCTTTCTAGACAAGGTGGATTTTCTTGGCCATGTTGTCACAGGAGAAGGAATTTCTGTGGACCCGAAGAAGATAGCTGCTGTGGAGAAGTGGCCTACCCCAAGCTCAGTTGCTGACATCAGAAGTTTCTTGGGCTTGGCGGGCTACTACCGGAAGTTTGTGAAGGATTTTGCTAGAATTGCTGAACCTATGACAAAGCTGACTCGGAAGAATGAGGATTTCATCTGGACGGAGGACTGCCAAGCAGCGTTCGAGGAGTTGAAGAAGAGGCTTACCACTGCACCAATCCTTGCGCTACCCGCAGGATCCGGTGGTTTCACAATCTACAGTGACGCCTCAGGCAAAGGACTGGGTTGCGTTCTTCAACAACATGGGAAAGTGATTGCTTATGCATCTAGGCAATTACGGACTCATGAGAAGAACTATCCCACTCATGATCTGGAGCTTGCTGCAGTCATCTTTGCGTTGAAGCTTTGGAAGCACTATTTGTATGGAGAGAGAGTGGAGATATACACAGACCACAAAAGTCTGAAGTATGTTTTCACCCAGAAGGAGTTAAACATGAGGCAAAGGCGATGGCTGGAGTTAATGAAGGATTTTGACATCGACTTGCAATACCACCCGGGTAAGGCTAATGTGGTCGCTGATGCACTTAGTCGATACCCAGTGGCGATGTTCTTAACCAAGGAGAGGCACCTGCTGGAGGACATCGAGAAGCTTGGACTGGAGATTGTACTGCCTGGACGGAAGGAACTGGATGCTGATTCGGTGATGATGAAGTTGCAAGTGAGCTCGTACCTGATGGACAAAGTCAAGGAGACGCAGTTTCAAGACGAGGCACTTTGTAAGCTGAGAGATCAAGTGTTAGCAGGAACACTGGAAGGTTTCTCAATCGCTAGCGATGGAGCTCTGAAAAATGGTACAAGGCTTTGTGTACCGACTGGCGAATTAAGGAATGAGTTGATGAAGGAAGCGCATCAGTCTCAATATTCCATACATCCTGGAGCCAATAAGATGTATCGGGATATGCGCACTATTGTCTGGTGGAGTGGAATGAAGAAAGATGTCACCAGGTATGTCGCTAGATGCTTGATTTGTCAACAAGTGAAGGCTAGTAGACAGAGACCTGCAGGACTTCTACAACCGCTGGATATTCCAGAATGGAAGTGGGAGCATATCACGATGGATTTCGTGTCAGGACTGCCTCGTTCCCAAGGAGGGAAGGATGCCATTTGGGTAATAGTGGACCGACTAACCAAGTCTGCTCACTTTATTCCTTTCAAAGTTGGTTTATCCACTGAGAAGTTGGCAGCATTGTACATGCGGCACATTTACCGGATTCATGGCGTACCGGTAAGCATTGTATCTGACCGAGACACTCGTTTTACCTCACATTTTTGGAAAAGTTTGCATGACAGCTTGGGGACACAGTTGAAGTTCAGCACAGCTTATCACCCCCAGACAGATGGACAATCTGAGAGGACAATTCAGACACTTGAAGATATGCTGCGATCTTGTGTCTTAGAATTTGGAGGATCATGGGAAGACCATTTACACTTGGTAGAGTTTTCTTACAACAACAGCTACCAAGCCAGCATTGGGATGACTCCATTTGAAGCTCTTTATGGACGTCGTTGCCGTACACCACTTGCATGGGACGACGTAGGAGAAAGAGTACTGCTGGGTCCAGAAATGGTGACTGACGCAGCAGAGAAAGTGAAGATTATCAGAGACAAGCTCAGAATTGCTCAAGACAGACAGAAGCACTGGGCAGACAGCGGTCGACGACCACTGGCATTTGAAGAAGGAGATAAAGTATTTGTGAAGATTTCTCCTACCAGAGGGATAATCAGATTTGGCAGAGCTGGGAAGCTGAGTCCCAGGTATATTGGCCCGTTCGAAGTTCTGAGCCGGATTGGAGAAGTGGCGTATAGGTTAGCTCTACCAGCTAATCTAGAAGGCGTGCACAACGTCTTCCACGTTTCACAGCTCAGAGAGTATGTACCTGATGAGAACCACGTCTTGGACCATTCAGAGTTGGAGATCGGACCGAGCCTCACTCTACCGGAGAAGCCAGTAGCGATCTTGGACCGAGGCGAGAAGAAGACCAGAACCTCAGTGACTCCCATTGTCCGAGTAATGTGGAGACATGATTCCCCAGGCGAATCTACCTGGGAGCGAGAGGATGAGATGCGGGAGAAGTACCCGTATTTATTCGAGACCTGAGGTAATTTTTAACCCAACTCTTTAAATTTCGAGGACGAAATTTTCTAAGGAGGGAAGGTTGTGAAACCCGTAAATTTAGATTGCATTTTTATATTATAGTTGTATAGCTAAATAAATTTTTGCTAAAATAATATTAATGAATTTATGAAAAGTATTTTCTAAAATAATTAAATACTGGATTTTGTTTAGCTTGACTGACCCAGACCCAAAACCGATTTAAGACATAAAATATTTTTAAAATATTTGTTATATAAAAGAAATTATTTATTTTCGGCCAAAGCCCATGTTTATAAAAAAAAAAAATCTTTAAACCAAGACATACTTTGCATTTAAATCCATTGGCCATTTTCTAAAGCCCATTTACAGCCCAATTCTAATATTATTCCCATTTTAGCTTATAAGCTAATAAAGCCATTTTTTTTCCTTACATTCATTAGAGAGGAAAGAGACTCTCTTCATTTCCTCTACTGTTGGTTTCGGTTGGAAACCGAGAGTTAGGGGTTTGTGGTCGACCCTCTTCCTATAACGTCGGCGACCGGTCGTTTTCCCTTCCGAACGGCCCTGGCCGTTCACCTCCTTCTCCTGGTAACTTCCCCTTCCCTCCTTCCTATATAAGTCTTTCCCATCACCATCCTTTTCCCATCAACACTTCCATTCTTCTTCCCATTTTTCTCCCAAACTACTCCCCCAAATCTCGTCGAGCCCTAGCCCGAGCCCGACGTCAGCAATCACCACCCTCCGCCGAGCTCGCCGAACCAGATCCGGCCGGTGCCCGACCCCCGGCGCCGCTTCCCGGCGAATTTCCCGACCCGGCGCCCCTTTCCAGCGGCCGCCCGCCACCCGCGCCACCGTTCGCTGCCGGCGTTCGCCCCCGGTGACCGCCCCCGTTCGTTCCGAGCGCTTCCGGTTCGCTGTTGGACAAGTTCCCGAGTTCCGTTTCTGTGACAGTTTCGTTCCGAGTTCACTTCGGGATTTCCGTTTGGGTAAACTCTGACCCGTTTATTTTCTTTCTGTCAATGATGATAATCTGGTCCCCGATTCCTTCGGGAATTCAATTTTTCGACAACGTAACAATTACGTTGTTATTTCGGTTTTTTCAAAATTCTCGGAAATGGTTGCTGTGGTTTGTTTACTGTGATTAGGACAGAACCTAGTTCTGTAGAATTCTCGGGATTTCCGAGAACTCTTTCGGATATGGTTCTGTATTCTCGGGTTTTCCGAGAATTTGCGGGAATAAATTGGAAATTTGATTTTATACATAAAATTTGTTTTTGGAAGACTTTGTTCTCTGTTGGAATTTAGATTTTTTATACATCAAAGTTTGGTTCTGTTGGTATATTGGGTTTTTGGTTCTGTGATCGGATTTGGTTATGTGAAGTGGGCTCTTGGAGAACAGTTCTGCAGTTTCCGATTTAATTTTGGGATTTCCGAGTTGATTTCGGGATTCCAAATTTGCTTCGAAAAACAGTTCTGTGGATGTTTTCTATATATATCGGGTTTGGGATTATTTTGCAGGTATATCGGAAGCATTTTCCAGTTTTTTGGTTGACCAAAAAACAGAGGGAATGCTGCCGGAATTTTCGGGAAATTTAATAAAATGATTTTAAAATGATTTTTGGTATTTGGGCGACAACCATAATTGGTTACTGGGCCCCAACGAAATGCAAACGTACCGGTTCGACCGGACGTTGAGGCAGAGTAGTTGAAAATGACGACTGGACCAGAGTCTGAGACACCTATTATTTTAAATTTAAATTAGAAATTACTAGTTTTATTAATGTTAATTGTAGGTAATTTTCAAGACTAACCTATCTTTTCTTATTTCAATTTGCAATAAAATTTGTAAGGGCATAAGCCCAATTCCAGTAAATGTGGTTTTGTAATAAGTAGGAATTAGCATTTTATTTTATTTTCTGGGAATGTGTGATAGCGTAGGAACAATCAAAATATTGTTATGAATTATTAATTAATAATTCACAATTTCTCATTTTAAGAAAATAAATATATTTTATATATATTAAAAATATCAAAGTTTTTCAAATAAATAAATATCATGTTTTATACGTAATTTGATAATTACAAGTTTTCCCGAAAAACCAATGTAAATTGATTTCCTTAATTTCAACGCACTAGTAAACGTTGTGATGTTGTGTTAGCTAATTAACAACTAAAACTGATTAGGAAAAACAATTAGAGATTGTAACTAGATAACTCTGGTGATTGCTTCTGAAACAAGTTCCCGGAATGTAGGATTTCGAGGAAGAGCGTGACTGTTCAAAATCCCGAAGTACCGACTTTTCAAACCAAGGAGATAAGGCAAGTACATTTATGTAGATTTTACAATTATTTTCACAATTGTTTCATCGCAAGTTTAAACCACTGTTACACACGAACTCCTTCGGGAGCATTGATCGTACTGTTGGGGACTGGGGGAGTAGAGTAGTGGATATGACCAAATCCAAACTTAGGATAATGAATGTGTTAGCTTTCCCCTCTTCACACGGGGACAAGCCATACCGTATCGTTAGGATACTATTGTAACCCAAACCGGTCATATTCATTACCTATTCACATCACTGTACTGTACTATTTCAAAAACTGCTCATCTTTAAATTGTTTAAAAATGCATGATTTTAATTGTCATTTTAATTGTTAAAAGTTTGCATGAATTGTACTTTGCTCCCTCCTGACTGGAGATAACATTTTAGGTATTACTGAGGATCTGGAGATGATGATCAATAGCTATTATGATCCTGACTTGTACCCGGCGGTACTACCAGCTGATGATGATGTTGTGGCGTCTCCATAGATGCTACATTAGTTGAAAGTTTAGTTGTTTCTTTATTTCCAGTTTATGAACTTTGTACTGAAAGACAAGTTTTTATTATCGTAAATTAAATGTTGTGGCAACTTTTAAATTCAAGCTTGTTGTTGAAATGACCTGCAATATGGATTACAGCTTACTGCCGCCGTCTCATCAACGGCGCAGGCTGGGCATGATCCGATTCGACCCAAGTATTTGGGAACCGGGTCGTGACAACCCGTCTGCAGCAAGGCCAAGTCTAAGGTTGTGTGGCTCTTCTGCGAAAGAGGGCCACTTCATATCAATTGTCTTCCATGATAAGGAGTCCACAGGATGTCTCATGATGTCATCTTCACTTTTTTGATTATAATGCCACCTTAAGTTTTCAGCCGATTCAGGTGTCTGAAACATTCTTCTTAACCTTGGAATTGTCAGAAAGTACCTTAGTACTTTTGCTGGAACTCCTTCTTGAATTTTGCCAGTCTTATCTTTCTTCCACCGTTCCAATCCACATTTTTTACATTTTTCCTCATTTTTCAATTCTTTTCTGTATAGACAACAGTCATTGGGACATGCATCTATCTTCTCACAATCAAGCTCAAATGTCTTAAGCAACGATTCAGTGTCACGTGAGGATTCTGGAATTGTATTTCTATCAGGTAAAATATCATGCAATATTTCCAAAAGATGACTAAAACATTTATTAGAAATTCCATACATAGACTTGTGCTTGTATAAAATAGCGGTTGCCGATAACCTAGTATACTTTTTGCAACTTGGGTATAATAGATTATTTGCATCCTTCAATAAGGTTGTTAATCCATCATCCCTTTCTTCTTTGATAGGTTCAGCATTGGGTTCATTTTGAACATATGCATCTTCAATTATATTAGTATCCTCTGTCTGTTCCAAATTTGAAATTCCTTCTACATGCCAAATCCAAGTTGTATAAGACATATCCATCCCACGTCTTAGCAAATGAAGTAAAATCATATCTTCATTACCACAACACAAATTCTTACAATCAATGCAGGGACATAACATAAAGTCTGGATTCTTTGCATTTGACTTAGCAAAATCCATAAACTGACGGACATATTTCTTATACAATGTCGTATTCCTAAAAAATACAAAATAATTATAACATAAATAAGACATAAAGATGGATTTAATTAAGTGAACACATTAGTATAGTGAAAAGGATTTCAATACTTGTTAAGATGAACCCAATCTTTATTCATCATGTTGACCCCCACAACTTGCTTATATCGAGCTTGATAACACCAAAGATAATTTGTACGTGGCCCTAAAGAGTTTTAAATTAAATAATTTAGACTTTGTACATGCATTAGTAAACAACAACAATTGTCACTTCCTGAAACAAACCAAAAATATAAATAAATTATATACGGAAAAGGAATGACTTACAGAGCGATGACAAAATCGTGTCACTTTCTTCTTCTTCAACACTTCACAAATTTAGGTTTCCTGAAACAAACCAATAACATCAAACACAGAAAAAAATCAATCCACTAAAATTATAACATCCAAACTATAACATCAAACACAGAAACAAACCAATGACAGAATTTCTATCCAAAGCCGAACCCTAATTTTTGACAAATAGATCCACGAAATCGAGGAGTCACATGTACCCCAAATAATCCATCCAAAGCCCAAATAATCAATCCAAAGCCGATCCAACAAATCGATCCAATAAAACTATAACATCCCTCATGAAAACCAAAAAAAAATCCATCCAAAGTCGAACCCTAATTTCTGACAAATCGAGGACGCACATATACACTGCCACTGATAGATACTTTATTGACGGGGGAAAAAATTGAAAATAGCATTTTGCTATAGACAGTCGGTCGATTTTTAGGGTTTTCGTGAGGGAAGAGAGAGACAGAGAGAAGAAGATGAGGAAGAGGGATGGTTTCGTGAGGGGAAGAGGGTTACCTGCGGAAGAGCGTTGCCGAAAGAGGGTTTGGCGACAGGGAGAAGAAGATGAGGAGGAGAGAGGAGTTTTCGTGAGAGAGAGTTATGAGGAGGAGAGAAGGTTTTCGTTAGAGGAGTTGAAGGGTTTCCAGTTACACGCCCAGATTATAGGAGTTGAAGGGGTTTTCCAGTTAGGCGCCCAGCTTATGAGCTGGAGAATACAATAATATTTTTTCAAACATAAAACATAGCGTTTTGCTATGGACGGTTCCGATTTAATTGTGAAACATCTAACGGACGAGATCGTCCGCTATGGAGAACGCTATAATTTTATATAGCAAAACTGAATCGTACCTATAGCTGTCACAACATACTATAACTTATTTATTAAATATAAAATATATTTTATAAAACTGTGTTGCTTCTTCCATATGATTAGAACAGTAGATAGTTCAATTGTGATGCTTCTGACTAATCGAACTGGATACCTTACTTTGACATATGTAGGGGTACTGAGCCTTCTGTTTATTCGCGGTTTCAACCGAAACAAAATAGTCGACACCAAATAAACCGAAATTCAAAAACTACAAAACCGAAACCGAACCAAAATTAACCAAAACCAAAACCGAACCGAACCAAATAAACTATTTGGTTATTTGATCAATTTATTCGGTTAAACCGAATAAATAGAAATCATATTTTAATTATATTAAAGAAATTATAAGTTTGTACACTTTCTTGTTATATGTCAAAATTATATCAAAAGTAGGACTTCAATATATATATATATATATATATATATATATATATATATATATATATATATATATATATATATATATATATATGTCAAAATTATATCAAAAGTAGGACTTCAATATATATATATATATATATATATATATATATATATATATATATATATATATATATATATATATATATATATATATATATATATGTCAAAATTATATCAAAAGTAGGACTTCAATATATATATATATATATATATATATATATATATATATATATATATATATATATATATATATATATATATATATATATATAATTGTTGCTTTCAAATATATACATTTTTAGTCACTATAAATGTACATAGAATTAGGATTTTTATAAATTAATAAATCTTATTGGGGTTTTCGGTTTTAAACCGAAACCGAAAAAAAAAATTTAGTATTTTCGAAACCGCGAAATCCCACCAAATTATTTTCCAAATGAACCGAATCTCTTATTCGGTTAGGTTCGATTCGGATTTCGGTCCAAAACCGAATAATGCTCACCCTTACACATACGGGCACATCAATGGTCAGAAAAAACTATACCTTTAACAGCACTGCATAATGAACGCTATTGATAATGACACTTCTAATAGCGGGGAGGCATAAACGCTATAGATAAACTGCTATTGTATGAACTTTTAATAGCATTTCCTATGAACGCTATGGATGATGATATTATAATAGCAGGGAGGCTCAAACGCTATAGATAAACTGCTATTGTATTACCTTTTAATAACACTGACTAATGAACGCTATTGATGATGACATTCTATAGCAGGGAGACTGGAACGCTATAGGTAAACTGCTATTGTATGTCCTATTTGTTGTAGTGAAGGAGCCATGCGGCCCGGGAGCCAAGGGTCATGGCTCATACGGCCAAGAGGGTACAGGGCCACGCGGCTAAGGGAACATGCTTATGCGGCTAAGGGAAACGGACTCATGCGGCTCAGGGATGCCAAGGGCCATGCGGCTCAGAGAAAACAAAGTCAAGCGACAGATGAGAAACAGGGTCTTATGCGGCTCGGAGTTGCCAAGAGCCATGCGGCCAAGAGTGCATGAAGACAAAAGCTCATGCGGCCAGGAAAAGGAGCTCATACGGCTGGGAGGGGATCGGGCTCATGCGGCTCGAATCTACCGAAGCCATGCACCCCGGGGGCAACTGGAGTCATGCGGCAAGGGAGAAATATGCATATGCGGCAAGAAAAAAATATGCATTTGCGGCAAGGGAAAAATATGCATATACGGCAAGGGAAAAAATATGCATATGCGGCAAGGGAAAAATATGCATATGCTGCAAGGGAAAAATATGTATATACGGCAAGGGAAAAAATATGAATTTGGGGCAAGGAAAAAATATGCATATGCGACAAGGGCCCTGCGACAATGCTGCTAAACCATACGGCTAAGGGGATGGGGTCTTATGCGGCTGGGGGGCACTAGAACCATGGCCTATGCGGCCAAGAGCCAACAAAGCCATGCGGCCAAGGAGCCAAGGCCTATGCGGCCGGGGGGAGACTTGTCGCATGAAAAGGCCATGCGGTCAAGCACTGTTCTTCTTCTCCAACCTTCCGAGAAGAAGAACCATGTAAGCCATGGCTTCCAAGCTCCAATAATCCTTCATCTAAGGTCTGAATCCGGACTTCCATAGGTCAAAATGGGGGAAAAAATTCTCTACAACATGAAACCATCAAAACTGGAAAATAACAGGGTTAGATAGATCAAAACCCAAAAAATCCGAAAATGCAACAAACTTAGATCTACATGAATTGGACCATGGAAATTAAATATGCTAAGTACTAATGTGTCTTAGAATCTCGTGAGGAAGACAATGAAACAACAAAAACTGAGTTCCTTCATGAAGCAAGTTGCACTTGTCTAAGCCTCTCTGGTAGGTGGAAAGAGTTAATGGAGGAAGAAGGAGAAGTAAATGAGGAGTGAATGAGGAGAGAGAAAGGGTTAGTGGCTAATAAAGGAAGAGAGGGGTGGTAGGTGGGGTTGGCCCACATGCAAAACCAAACCAAGCCAAACCATACAAACCGAACCGAACCAAGCAATGAAATGCCAAAATAAACCATGCAATGAGACAAGCAATACGAGTCAAATACGTACACGTATACCAAAATACGTAGTACGAACCACGGGCATTACAACTCTACCCACCTTAAAAGAATTTCGTCCTCAAAATTTAATTAAGAGGCTAGAGAGGCAAGGACAAGCTATACTAATCACAGACAAACTATACTAAGCAGTCCACCATGTAAGCATTCATTCAAGCAAGGAATTTAGAGCATAAGGTATAAGAAAGACATTATACCTTACGAGTCAAACGGTTTGGGATATCGCGTTCGGATATCATCCTCACGCTACCATGTTGACTCACCCAAAGAGTGATGACCCCAAGCAACACGGACTAAACTAATAGTCTTGTTCTTGAGTATCTTCTCTCTCCGGTCCAATATAGACACGGGCCTCCCCTCATACGAAAATTTGGTACCAACAACCAATTCCGAATGATCCAGGATGTGGCTCGGGTCCGGGATATACCGTCGCAATTGGGATACATGGAAGACATCATGCACCTCACTTAGCGATGGCGGAAGAGCGAGACGATAGGACACATCACCTACTCGCTCGAGGATATCGAACGGCCCTATACACCTAGAACTAAGTTTTTCCCGTACGCCAAAATGAATGACGCCATGGTTAGGCGAGATCCTAAGGAATACATGGTCGCTGACAGAAAATTCAAGGGGGCGCCGATAAGAATCAGCCCAATTGCGCTGGCGATCTTATGCGACGCGAAGATGATCTCTGACTCTTCTGACCACCTCAACCGTCTGAGTAATCAATTCCGGACCGAGCATCTGTCTCTGTCAAATATCGTCCCATGCTAGCGGAGATCTGTACCTCCTACCATACAGTGCCTCGAACGGTGCCATCTGGATATTGGCCTGGAAACTGTTGTTGTACGAGAACTCCACCAGGTACAGGTGATCTTCCCACGAACCACCGAAGTCGAGTATACAAGATCTCAATATATCTTCCAAGGTTCGTATAGTACGCTCTGACTGACCATCTGTCTGCGGATGATAAACTGAGCTGAACTGGAGGTGAGTTCCCAAACTCTCTTACAGGCTGCGCCAAAAGTGCGACGTATATCTTGAATCTCTGTCCGAGGTGATACTGACTGGTACTCCATGCAACTTGACCATCTGCCTGAGGTACATCTCTGCTAGCTGAGCCGTCGACTGACCAACTCTGAATGGGAGAAAGTGGGCCACCTTCATGAGCCTGTCTATAATAACCCAAATAGCATCTCAACCGGCCGGGGAACTAGGTAATCTAGTCACAAAATCCATGGTTATATGCATCCACTTCCATTCTGGAATCGGCAAGGGCTGAAGAAGTCCAGCTGGCCTCTAATGTTCAGTTTTAACTTGTTGGCAAACCAAACATCGAGAGACAAACCGAGCTATCTCCCTCTTCATGCCATTCCATCAAAAGTGCTGATAGATATCACAATACATCTTCGTGCCACCAGGATGAATGGAATACTGTGAACTGTGAGCTTCTGTCATGATCTCCTGTCTGATGTCACCACTAGGTACATAAAGACGCTTCCCATATCGAAGTGTACCGTCCTCATCGATACATAGCTCTGGTCTTCGTCCTGTCTCATACTCTGCTCTGAGTTACTGAAGCTTGGAATCTGTTGACTGCGCCATCCGGATCCTCTCAACTATACTGGACTGAACTTGCATACTGGCTATCAATGCCAAACTGGTAGGAAGGACAACTTCTATACCCATCTTCTGAAGATCTGCTAATAACTCTGGCTGCGCTGTTAGGAAATATACTCTGGCTCCCCTGCTCAATGCATCTGCAACAACGTTGGCCTTCCCAGGATGATACTGCAGGTTGACATCATAATCCACAAGCAGCTCTAGCCATCTCCTCTGACGTATGTTGAGATCCTTCTGAGTGAACACATACTTCAGGCTCTTGTGGTCGGTAAAAATTTCTACCCTATCTCCATACAAGTAGTGCCTCCACAACTTAAGTACAAACACTACTGCTGCCAGCTCCAAGTCATGGGTCAGTAATTTCTCTCATGATCATGAAGTTGACGTGATGCATAAGCTATTACCTTTCCATGCTGCATCAAAACACATCCCAAACCTCTGCCTGAAGCATCATAATATACTGAGAATCTTTCGGTCCCATCTGGAAGCGTGAGAATGGGTGCCGTCATCAAACCTCGCTTCAACTTCTCAAACGAATCCTGATATTCTGCTGTCCAAGCAAACTGTACATCCTTGCGGGTCAACTGGGTCAATGGTGTTGAAATCCGAGCAAAGTCTGAAATAAAATACCGGTAGTAGCCGGCCAATCCAAGAAAACTGCGAACTTCTACAACTGTGCTAGGTACTGGCCATGTCTCAATAACCACGATCTTCTGGGGATCCACTTCTACTCCTCCTCTGGTGATGATATGATCCAAGTATGAAATGCGATCGAGCTAGAACTCGTATTTACTGAACTTGGCATACAACTGGTGCTCTCTGAGAATCTGTAGAACCATACGGAGATGCTGCTCATGCTTCGCCTCACTCTTACTGTAGACCAGGATGTCATCTATGAACACAATCACAAACTGATCCAAATAAGGCATGAAGATACGATTCATGAGGTCCATGAATACAGCCGGCGCATTGGTTGCTCCAAATGGCATAACAAGGAACTCCCAATGCCCATACCTAGATCTGAAAGCTGTCTTCGGGATGTACTGCTCTCTGACTCTGATCTGATGGTATCCTGATCGCAAGTCAATCTTCAAGAATACTGCTGTCCTCTTGAGTTGATCAAATAAGTCATCTATCCTCGGAAGAGGGTATCTGTTCTTGATTGTCACTGAGTTCAAGGTACGATAATCTACACATAACCTAGACGTATCATTCTTCTTTTTCATAAGAAGTATCGGGGCACCCCAAGGCGATCCACTAGCACGAATGAATCCCTTGGTTCTAAGTTCTTCAATCATCTTGTACAATATCTCTAACTCTGATGGCGCCATCCTGTAGACTCTCTTCGACACTGGACCTGTCCCGGGGATCAAGTCTATGGTAAACTCGATATCTCGCTCTGGCGGCATTCCTAGAAGCTCTTCTGGGAAAACATCTGGAAACTCCTCGATTATCCGGGGTAACCGTACCGCTGCTAATGCCATCCGCAATACTGGAGGAGAAGGTTCAACATCGCCTCTGGAAAAGGAAAACTATGGCTCGCCTGGAATGCTAAAAACAACTCTGCCAACATGGCAGTCTATCCTAGCATACTGGTTCCTCAACCAATCCATCCCTAAGACCACATCATAATCGGCCATTAGAAATTCTATCAATCTAGCGGGGAACTCTCTACCACTAACTATGATCCGACACGAGAAAAATACTCTATCTACTCCCACAAGACCGTTACCAGTAAGTATATTGAGCCTTACTGATAATGACTCGGGCTCCAATCCTATCCGTGTCGCGAATCCTGCAGACATGAATGAATACGATGCACCAGGATCAAATAACGCTGATGCTGGAAAGGAGTTGAAGAGAATAGTATATGCCACTACCTCACATGGTACCAATCCTTCTTCTACGGTCATCGCCATAGCCTGACCATGTCCTCTGGGTGCGGGTCCCCTCTGCTGAAAACCTCTCTGTCTGCTCTGGATCAGGACTTGGGCTTGTGCTTACTGCTGGGAGTTCTGCTGCTAGAATACTTGTGACTGAGGCGACAATGGCCTCTGAGGCTGATACTGTTGTTGCTGGACTGGTGCTGGTCCTCTCACCGAAGGACTAGTAAGGTTGGACGATGATGAACTACCCCTATTCGGGTAGGACCCTATCTTGTGATCCGCTGCCCCATAAGCCAGGCACAATCCCTGTGTCCTGCGACATTCTGCCATCACATGTCCTGGCTTCCTGTAATATGAACATCCCGCTGCTGAAGGGTACTTCTGCTTCTGCTGTTGAGGGTATGTCGGGGTTGAATGTTGAACCGACGTCACTGAGGTCGCCCGCCTCGGAGCTCCAATGGTCAAAGCCCTGGCTGCCGGGGCTGGCGCTGAAGACTGATTCATCTGGCCATGAGATCGCTTCCGACTTCCGGTCCGATCCTCAATCCTCCGGGAGGTATACTCGTACCTCCTGGCTGCTCTCAATACCGCATTAAAAGTTTGATGCTTAAACTGCTCCACTGCTAATAAAATCTCTAGATAGAGCCCCTGCAGGAATCGTTGGGCTCGGTCGAACTCGATCGCTACCAAGGTAGGAGCAAACCGACTAAGTCTCGAAAACTCGACCGCATATCCGTCGACCGTCCTGCCCATTTACTTCAGATTGGTGAACCTCGCCTGTAGATCGTACCAAGCTACAACATCAAAATACTTGGTCTGGAATCTCTCACAGAATACTGTACAAGCAATAGGTGCCACTAAAGCAACGGCCTGCGTCGCCCACCAGCTGTGGGCAAGATCCAATAACTGAAGGCGTACTTCCACCACCTTCTCGTCTTCTGGAGTCCTGGCTGCTTCTAGAATAACCTCAGTGTCCTACAGCCAAGCGTCTGCGGCAATAACATCTTCGCTACCATCGAAGAAGGGAGGGTTCAAGCGCTTGAAGCTGTTAGCCGCACTGTTACCTGGATAACCTCCTCTACTCAAAGCATCTTGTAGTGCCTGGTGCAATGTATCACCTCGACGATCTTGAGATGCTAACAATGTCCTGATGAGACCCACCAAGGTGCCATTATCAGGCTCTGTAGGCTGGAATGGCTGGACTGGTGACTCTGGATCCCCAGTAGGCATGACTCTGGAGGCTACTCCTGAATGCTGGACTTGATCTCTTGGTTGCTGCGGGTCCACGGGAGGTGCTCCACCTTGCCGATCGGTAGGACCAGGAACGATGCCGCTGAAGAAGACACATGGAACAATAAGGAAGGACCAGGGTAGATCGATGACACAAGCATGTGATCAGGTCAAGATTTCAGAGATTTAGAGGATACGAGCAGAGATCATGGGTGAGTGCTGATTGAGACATCTATTCGGTAAGCCCTCACATATCTTGATTTTCAAGACCTGCATGGGCTACCACTTAAACCATGTAATGCCCCATAACCAGAATACTGGAGAGCGGAGGCATACATAGTCAGCTACGTATATTGAAGTGCAACCCACCTCGCTATACGGTCCCGGCTGTCTAGATACATCAGGGTTTAACTACAAGCCATCAGTCTCTTATGGTCATGAACAAGCCTATTGTCTCAATCCCAAGCAAGTAATAATAGTACAAGATGTCAGAGCACCAAATATACAATAGTAAGGCGTCCAATACATTACATATTTGGATGATCATAAAGCTAGGCATACAAAATGTGAGGACTAGCAAGAGTTTCAGTCATACTTGATCAACCCTAGGATTTGCCAATCATGTTACAACTCGTAGGCAGACAGAAAGTAAAGGTGCAATACGAGCTAACACGTGCTCACCGGCTAAACGCCTCAAAAGAATATTTATACAAATAAGTGGGAGAACAAAAAAGAACCCACTCGTTGCCTTGGTTACGCCTGGTGGTCACCATCTGGCTGGAAGATAGGGAGATCCTCTGGAGCTGCTCCGGTATCTGGCCACGCAAAACCAGCTGGGTCAGATCCCAGAAAGAGCAAGTGCCACAAAGGAGGCTTCACTTAAGAACTAAAACCAGCAATTAGCACAAAATATAATAATATAATAAAACTGGAGGTATGGAAATCATGATGATATATGATAAGATAACCATGGAACTATTCAGATAACCAAATTACAATCCTTAAACCAAACAAGGACCGGGGTTGTAACCCTTCATCTGAACGGAACTTGGTTTCTCACCATTTATCGATAAAGTAAAGCACAAGTGATCAGGTCATGTTACAATATTATACAGTGTCAGGACAAGACTAGACTGGGCTAAACTCCATCAAATCAATCACGGCCGAGCAATGAGTACGGCTTGATACTTTAACTAACTAGGGTTATCGCAGGCCTAGTTACTAGCAAGATGCAATGAGATTATTCCAACAGCCACAAGCCCATGCAGACCATCCAAGTTATCCAGGTCGAATATCCGTTGATGAAGGGTACAACACATGACAGTGTGCTGGAAATATGCCCTACTCGTCGGCAGGCTACAAATCCACTAGTGCGCCCAGATAACGGGATTGCCTGTAGCTGGAAAATCTTTTCATGACTACTGGATTATTCTAGTTATTAGCCTTAGTCAGTTTCAGTAGGTACCCCTGACCGTGGTACTCAGGGGTCCCTGTCATAGACATGATGCAAGATAATACTGGTTTATTTGTACAAACACAATCGCCCACAGTGTCCAGGCCATTCGTTCTTGTCATGTCACGCTAGCCGTCTCAACAGCATATCGAGGTATATCATGTCAGGTTTACTTATCAAGATTACTTATTATGTCAAGAGTGTGTCACGACGAACCACCATCAAGAATTATCATGTCAAGTTACTTGTCAAGAGTGCACCGCGACTGGTCACTATCGTGTTCATGGAACATGTACAGAATTTACATGGTACAAGCATAATATCAAGGGACCCAAGTTACACAGAGGGTCATGAGACAAAAGCATAAATGTAACAACCCAACATAAATAAAAGGGGTACAAGGGCTATGGAAGGAGCCATGCGGCCCGGGAGCCAAGGGTCATGGCTCATGCGGCCAAGAGGGTACAGGGCCACGCGGCTAAGGGAACAGGTTTATGCGACTAAGGAAAACGGACTCATGCGGCTCAGGGCTGCCAAGGGCCATGCAGCAAAGAGCCATACGGCTAAAAAGCCATGCGGCTCGAAGAAAACAAAGTAATGCGGCAGATGAGAAACATGGTCTTATGCGGCTCGGAGTTGCCAAGAGCCATGCAGCCAAGAGCGCATGAAGACAAAAGCTCATACGGCCAGGAAAAGGAGCTCATGCGGCTGGGAGGGGATCGGGCTCATGCGGCTCAGATCTACCGAAGCCATACGCCCCGGGTCAACTGGAGTCATGCGGCAAGGGAGAAATATGCATATGCGGCAAGGAAAAAATATGCATATGCGGCAAGGGAAAAATATGCATTTGCGGCAAGGAAAAAATATGCATATGCGACAAAGAAAAAAATATGCATATGCGGCAAGGAAAAAATATGCATATGCGGCAAGGGAAAAAAATATGTATTTGCGGCAAGGAAAAAATATGCATATGCGGCAAGAAAAAAATATGCATATGCGGCAAGGGCCCTGCGGCAATGCTGCTGAACCATGCGGCTAAGGGGATGGGGTCTTATGCGGCTGGGGGGCACTGGGACCATGGCCTATGCGGCCAAGAGCTAACAAAGCCATGCGGCCAAGAGCTAACAAAGCCATGCGGCCAAGGAGCCAAGGCCTATACGGCCGGGGGAAGACTTGTCACATGAAAAGGCCATGCGGTCAAGCACTGTTCTTCTTCTCCAACCTTCCGAGAAGAAGAACCATGAAAGTCATGGCTTCCAAGCTCCAATAATCCTTCATCTAAGGTCTGAATCCAGACTTCCATAGGTCAAAATGGGGCAGAAAGAAATTCTCTACAACATGGAACCATCAAAACTGAAAAATAACAGGGTTAGATAGATCAAAACCCAAGAAATCTGAAAATGTAACAAACTTAGATCTACATGAATTGGACCATGGAAATTAAATATGCTAAGTACTAATGTGTCTTAGAATCTCGTGAGGAAGACAATGGAACAACAAAAACTGAGTTCCTCCATGAAGAAAATTTGCACTTGCCTAAGCCTCTCTGGTAGGTGGAAAGAGTTAATGGAGGAAGAAGGATAAGTAAATGAGGAGTGAATGAGGAGAGAGAAAGGGTTAGCGGCTAATAAAAGAAGAGAGGGGTGGTAGGTGGGGTTGGCCCACATGCAAAACCAAACCAAGTCGAACCATACAAATCGAACCGAACCAAGCAATGAAATGCCAAAATAAACCATGCAATGAGACAGGCAATACGAGTCAAATACGTAATACGAACTACGGACGTTACAGAGAGTAACGACTTGTTTGGTAAAATAGATTTGGGTTTGGATTTGAAAATCTAAAATTCAAATCCAAAACCAAATCATGAATTTAAAAAAAAAGTAATAATAATAACTAATTTAAAAAATGATTATAATTGTGATTGGAAAAAATAATAACTAATTTTTTAATTATAAATTTAAAAAAATAAAATAATAAAGACTAATTTTAATTAACTGTTAGCTAATTTTTAATTAACTATAAATTAAATATTTTAAAAATAGTAATTTTAAATTAATATAATGATGATTAATAAATTATTAATTATAATATTATAATATATTAATTACTAAATTATAAATTATTAAATATGATTATAATTATGATTAAAATATTATTAATTAAGATTATAATAAAATATTAATTAACTAATTATTAATTAATATTATACTAAGACTAATAAATTATTAATTATAATTATAATTGGTTATTAATTAATAAATTATTAATTAAGATTACAGCTATTATTAATAGATTTGTTATAATTATGGTTAATAAAATTATTAATTATTAATTAAGATTATTATAAATTATTAAGCAATAAAATTATTAGTTAATAAATTATTAACTTAGATTATAATTATGATAACTAACTATTAGTTAAGTTTTTATTAGAAGCAATAACTAATTTTTATTCATAATTTTTTTTAAAAATAATAGTAATGACTAATTTTTAATTTACTATTAGTTTTTGAATAAAGTATAAATTAAATATTTTAACGAAATTATTAAAAAAGAACTAATTTTTTTCTCCCAAATCCAACATCTTTCTTCCAAATCCAAATTTGGATTTGGTCATACTTTTTATATCCAAATTCATCTCCAACCAAACATAGGATTTCATGGATTTGGCTCCAAATCCACAAAATCCTAAAATCCAACTCCAAATATGATTTACCAAACAGACCCTAAGAGGAAGAGAGAATAGTATATTGTGTTTGAAATGATGGTGCCTTCTAACAAATTATGTGATGTCTCGTAACACTTATATAACTTTAGGGTGATGCCCCTATTATATGATAGCTCTGTTAGTTACGAATTTCCAACTCTGTAGTTTAGAGACAAAATAATAGTATATAATGTAAATAAATAATCTGATTGATATCGAGGCTTGAAAAAGACAATATTCGTCCTGCACTGGTGCTTACGATTTTAATGGCGATTAGTCTCCCATGATACAACGGTTCTTCTCCTTCGTTAGTAGCACTTCACACCTTAGGCACTCGTCGAAGCAATATTGGTTGTCCCTCTCTCTTAGACTTAATGCTAGATGGATGAATTAATTTTGTGATTTATTCATTCAAACACTTATCTTTTTATAGAAATAAAAAAACACAATGGAAATAACACATCTTTCCAATAAACAAATTTGTGCCCCTTTCCATAGATTCGTTGCCATAGATTCGCTGATAGAAAATAATAATAATTACTATTATTACTACATACATTCACTTTTTTTAACAAGCTCTTGTCAATTTTTGGTGGTGCCCTTAATAATTTTTATATTTTATTGCCCAGTTCAACTAGTGTAAGATGTGATTTTTCTTTTAACTTAGACATGTCCCAAAGATCATATACAATCAAGGAGCTCGTCTATTTCAACCAATCTACTTTAATTCTACAAATAATATTTGTAGGCATTATCTAATGGTTATTTATATTTTAGATTTCTACTCTTTGTGCCCAGCCTTTTAAGAAGACTTGTATGTCTCGCAACATTTTGTATATATAAATTCAATTATTAGAAAAATATATATTCAATGGCTTCTCCCTTTATTTATTACTATCCATACTATGTGTCAACTATATTTATTCATACATATAAAAAAACAAATATCCTACAGAAACTCATGAGTTCTTAATTTTAAAGACTCGATCATTAATCGCTGTTGGATTGCATGTATCTTATCATTTTATTTCTTTTAAGGACTTAAATAGAAAGAAAAAAACTTAAATACAAAAAATAATATCATTTGTCATATCCTCATTACAAGATACTATTTGAGTTTATATTTGAGTGTCTGTGGTGAGACTCATATAAAAATTCACCTATAAAAAACAGAAATTTTCATCCTACGGGATAAATTTAGTAGTATTTGTGGAAGAGGGAAGAAGTTCCATGAAATTGCATATAACGGGACATCGCACCATATAGGTTGGCGGTGGTGGCCACGTAGCGGAGGGAGAGGGAGACCGCCATCTAGGAGTCCCCTCCAGCATACTGGTGAATACTGCTATCTCCAGCATACTGGTGAATACTGCTATCTCCAGCGTACTGGTGAGTACTGCTCCCTCCAGCATACTGGTGAGTACTGCTCCCTCCAGGGTACTGGTGACAAGTATCTCCTCCAGCATTCTGGTAACTAGTGTCCCCTCCGGCATACTGATCACTAGCATCTCCACCAACAGCCTCTCCACCATGCCTCCTATGACGACGGGAATGTCTCCGCCTAACGGTGCAGGTCGGGTAATCGGGTGGAAGATGTATATGTAATGGAGGCATTTCTGATTCCCGTCCAAGACCCAAACGATGCACACGACTCACAAGTTCCTGCATAAGCACTAGGCTATGCTGCTCCGGGTATCTCTGGCGTTCGTGAAAATATTGTTCGTACTCACCACTCTGAATTATAAAATTTACAAATTGTCAGACCACATACCAAATAAGATGAATATGTAATTTTAAACATGTAACGAAGTCATACCAAATCAGATACGCCATCGACAAAAGCACGCAAACTAGCATCATCTATGGCTCTACATTTGAACCTTTGTTCCTTAAAAACTATTGTATGTTGCTTACACGAGGGCATCCCCACCATTGCCTATAAGCAACGGTACCAGCATCTGTAAATATATGGACGAACTGTTAGCAAACAATTTATACTTATTTTTGACAAAGAAGTAGTACGTTAGAACTTACATTCATCCGTAGATGCCATTAGGGGCATATTTCACACACTATAATTCTCCTCCCGAGTATTCCAACATGCAATTACACCATGGATTCTACTAATCGCATTGTCTGTACCGTAACTCATATAAGGTGGATCATCGGGAATTGTTTGTCTCCTCCCAAATTGACGAAGAACACGGTCAGCCGGATGGTACATGGTGTACCGGTCGTATATAATATATGATCTATGCAAACTAAGATCATACGACAAATCCTTCAAGTCTGGATCATCATCTCCAAATGTGTAGGGAATCCATACAACCTATTTAATGACAATCTATCAAAAAGTCTAGTAACGGCATAAGTTAAATGAATTAAACAGGTAAATAATTAATTACCTCATGATGTTCCAGTATATCAAATTGAGAACGATATAGTGATACAGCCTTATACTGACAATGTTGTTGATCCACTACATCTATGGTCCATCGTAAAGCAACTGGATAGACTCCAACATCACTAATAATGCTAGTGACGGGTCTACCAATATAGAAATGCTCGTACGACCAAACTTGTAATTCAAAAAACAGCCACAAATGTATAGTATGACCAAAGCTGTAATTAATCTACATTTAAGAACTTAATGTTTACCTGAAGCAGTGACATACATCCATAAATATTGGTATTAGGTTTCGAAAACACATAATCCGTCAAACATCCGTATAAATGTGCTAAAGTGGCAGCACCCCAGGCATGTCGAGTGGGTTCCTTCAAATTTTCCATAAATTGCAGAAGTCGCACATTTATTTGATTTTTCGATGCATCTGGAAACAGAACTGCACCACATAAACAGAGCAAATATGCTCTAGTGCAACTAATCACTTGTAAATATTATTTTTTTATAAATATTAATATTAAAATAAATTAAATCATAAATTAATTTTACTTTAAAATAGATACCCGTAATTCATCTACATCTATCTTGCCGTCAATTGTGCGATCTAGATCCATAAAGTTGTCGCGCAACCATGTTATCTTTACATAACTGGCATGTCACGCCCCGGAACCAGAATACCGGAGAGCGGAGGAATGACTCAACCAGCTACGTATTACGGGTAGATGAATACCGTATAATACGGTCAATGCTGTCTAAAAGACGAGGGGGTGCATACTACATGAAAGTCTTACTAGGGTTACTCAACATCTATTGTCTCAATCATTCAAACAAGAAACAGTAAATAGAGAACATGTAAGATAAAGCAGTAAGGTGTCCCAAATGCTTGGCCAAAATGTTCTTGAGATCTGGCTTTACAAAATATAGCCAGAGGATATAACAAGGTATACACAATCGTTATCAGCTGCAGTCTGACTTAGTTATAATTATGCAAAAGTAAGTACAAGACAATCCGACTAACATGTCGGTGCCAAGCGACAAAAGTGAAGTAAATAGTAAAAACGAGCAGGGAAGCAAGGGACCCACTCGTGTCCTCCGACGATCATTCCTCTAGTATTGACCATCTTGGAGGTGGAAGTAAGCTGAGTCCTCGGAAACAGGCTCTAAATCTGGCCGTGCAAAACTAGAGAGGTTAGACCTCTAATAGCAATTACTCCAAGGGAGAACGACATGAGAATTAAAACCAGTGATAAGAGTAAGATTTTGATAAAAAGGTCTCAGCTTGCTACTGGGGTTCGTACAATACCACGACACTTCAAGCCAACTTTCCAAACAAACAAGGACATAAGTTGACCCGTCATGTCCTGACGTTCTGCTCATCTCAGTAGTTAACAGAGTAGGTACAGTACACAATCAAATCAATTTAAATGGCCATGCAAATACTATGGCTTGCTACTGTAGGTTCCAAGTTACCCTGGAAATATGCAATAAGGGATTCCTCAGTTCTTACTATGTACAAGCAAGGCTAGTCTACCAAATCAATCAATTACGCCAATCATGAATTAGACGAGTCCCAGCGGGACGCCCGTCATCAATATACAATAAATAATATAAGTAGATATCGCCTCCTGCCCGTGTGGCAGATTTGCAGTATCAGTGGGAACCAGCCGGCATGTCGAGGCACTAATCGTCCCAAAGACGGCTGTCATGTAAGAACTCGGGAATCCATTCTCTCCATGCAATCGTTATTTTATTTAGCTTAATAGTCCCTATGTTGATTGAAATTCCATGCCGTGGATCATGGTCATTCAGAATAAGTCCTTCCGTACAGAGTATGATATGCGTAACTCTACAACGATGCCCGTGCGGTTGGTTTGTAGGTCTTACATAGCGTAATGCAACAATCAAACCTTGCCACAAAATAATCATGCCTTGACTGTAAGATGCACATGCTGCCTTTACAGAAAAATAGAAGTCAACATGTGTCCATTTGCCAATGTTCGGATCGGCTAGTCGATCGCAATGGTTCATGGTTCATATATGAACGTGTCTCATTCAATTCGATAAGACGACTAGCCAGTCTCTTAGTTCCAATTAAGAACGCATGATCAATTATTAGTTAAGGTAACAATCAATATCAATCAATGTCAATCCGAGACAAGAAACAGCCAAAAGGCATTATGGACGACAATAGATGGATGCCCATCTATGCGGCCGGATAAGTCAGGATCCTTCTATGCGGCCAGAATTGGGTCAGAATCCTATGCAGCCCGGGAGCCAAGGGCCATGCTTATGCGGCCAAGGATCTCCATACGGCAAGCAGCCAATGCGACAAGGAAAGTAGGGTCTCATGCGGCTGAGAGCCAACAAAGCCATACGGCAAAGAAAATGGAGTCTTAGGCGGCCAGGAAAAAAAGTTCATGCGGCTGCAAGGAGAAAACATGCATATGCGGCTGGGAGCTGCCAAGGCCATGCGGCCAGGAATGCATGAAGACAAATGCTCATGCGGCTGCAAGCCAACCAAGCTATACGACTAAGGAGAACAATCTTATGCGGCTAGCGAAAACAATCTTATGCGGCTCGTGGGAACAATCTTATGCGGCTAGCGGAAGAAGATTTCATGCGGCAAAGGCCTATACGGCCAGGGGGACTTGCCGCATGAAAGGCCATGCGGCCAACCACTGTTCTTTTTCTCCACTTTTTCGAGAAGAAGAACCATAGAATCCATGGCTTCCAAGCTCCTCTAAATCTTTATTTAGGGTCAGAATCCAGACTTCCATAGGTCAAAATGGGGCAGAAAGAAATTTTCTACAACATGGAATTATCAAAACTTGAATATAACAAGGTTAGTTAGATCAAAACCCAAGAAATCCAAAAAATACAACAAACTTAGATCTACAAAAAATGAGCCATGGAAATTAAAAATGCTAAGTACTAAAGTGTCTTAGAATCTCGTGAGGAAGACAATGGAACAACAAAAATTGAAATCCATCACATAGCAAGTTGTACTTGTCTAGCTCTCCTAGGTTGGTGGGAGAGTAATGGAGGATGAAAAAGAAGTAAATGAGAGTAATGAAGAGAGAGAAAAGATTGGGGCTTTAAATAAAGATGATGGTAGGTTGGTTGGGTTCATGATAAACCACCCAAACCCGAAAATAAACCAACCCAAGCCGATCCTAGGAACAAGGCAAAAGCAGAAATAAAATACAGAATAATAATAAGCGCAAAATTAAAGAATTTAAATACAGAACAAATGCATGATAAATATTAAATAAAATTATTCAAGCAGTACACGTATTGAAATACGTATTCTGGAAACGGTGAGTGACATAGCATTTTCCATATCAGATGGAGGCATAATACCTAAATAACGTCGGATTAGACTAGCTGGAGTTAACTGCTGATCAAAATATATAGGGTCCCCTGTAATAGGTAACCCTAGTCTATTTGCCACATCCCATAACGTGATAGTCATCTCGTCAACAGGTAGTTGAAATGTGTTTCGTTCAGGCCACCATCGCTCAACAAGACTTAAGATTAGATGCACATCATGTGTTAAAAATTTAATATCATCTAAATAATGGAACCCAAATGAGCGCACGAAAGCCTTCTGTGCGCTGTTTAACTCCCATGTGCTATAGTTTCTCTCAGTCCGCCAATTTCTATGTTTTCGCGTTCGTAATTTAAGACTATGATCATATAACTACAAATAAAATATTTAAATTATGTTACAACTACGTTTATGTGAAACATTATTTACTAGCAAGTCAAACATTTTCAAATATGTGTTTTAATTAAATATTTACCTTTCCATCAAATATCTGTGTAGATATGTGATTTACCAGTTAATGTCTGATTTTATCAGTCGTTGGTCCACCCGGGATACGTCCGTCGTTTTGATTAGCCATCTAAAAAAATAATAAAAAATCTACAAATATATCAAACATATTTATTACAAAATTATTAACAAAAACTAAGAGGAGAAGCTGTTTGCGTACACAGAGAAAATATTGTTCTACTTGCAAAGAGAATGTTGGTTACACAGAGGAGGAGAAATATTTGGGAGGGAAGAAACTCTCGGATGTGCTTGCTGGAGTGAAGTGAGGAGAAGGAAGGAGAAGAAACTTGTATTTTATTATGGAGATGGAACAGTCTCCAAAAATGGGCACAGTCTACGAGCAACACGGTCTTCCAACACATTTTCAAAGTCTCATGCAAAACACGGTCTCCCACCTCTCCCTATTTCACTCTCTTCCTCGGTATCCACCACCACCTATTAACTCTCCTCCTCCTAGCCTCTCTGAAAAACCCCTCTTCTCTCTAGCCTCTCTCCTCTCTTTCTCTCTCTTTTCCTCTCACCCTAGCCTCTCTCCTCTCTCTTTCCCTCTCACCCTTTCCCTCTCTCCCTAGCCTCTGCCTCTCTCCTCCCTCTCTCTGTTAACACCCCCCCTCTCTCCTCTCTCTTCCGAAATGAACCCCCACCAACCCCCCCTTTCTCCTCCCTCTCATTCCTCTCTCTGTTAACACCACCCCCCTCCCTCCTCTCTCTCTCGAAGTGGGACCCCCCCAAGCGCGCCATCTAGGATGGCGCCCCCCCACACACCGCCATCCTAGATGGCGGTCTCCTCTCCCTTCTCTCTCCTGCTTCCCCCCACAGCTCTCCTCTCTCTCTCTAGCCTCTCTCTCCTTTCTCTCTCCCCCTCTCTCTCTCCGTGCCATCTAGGATAGCGGCCTCCCCTCCATCCTAGATGGTGGTCCCCCTTTTTCCCCCGCTACGTGGCCACTACCGCCAACCTACATGACGCGATGTCCCGTTACATGCAATTTCATGAAACTTTTCCCCTCTCCCACAAATACTACTAAATTTATCCCGCAGGATGAAAATTTCTGTTATAAAAATTGTGGGACCATTTTCATATGCCACCTTGACATATATTTACTCTATCAAGGTTTTTACTTTTAGAATCCCTCCAGAGCATCTTTACTTCTAATACTTTTTATTTCAGATAGAGTCAAGACAAAATATCATTAGAAAATACTAGCATATAATATTTTAACCTTCTTTTAATTAAATTTTTTTATACCTGAAAAGAACAAAAGATATTATAATAGCAAGATATTGTTTCTTAAGAAAAAAATATAAAAGTAATTACCTAGCTATCCACAATTATAATTAGTAAAGTTAGATAAGGTCATATTTGAAAAAAAAATGAAGTCCGCTTTTTTATTATATAGTAGTTTACTCCTATGCAAAGCTTGTATTATAGAATTTTTGTTTTAAAGAAGAGACCCATTAGAGTAGGTCTTAAATATATAAAATTTCCTCCCTTGGATGAAAATATCCTGTTGGTGGATAATAAGATCCAGACCCGAGGGTCCAGACACAACCCAACACGGTTTGGGTAGATGAGTACCGTGATGTCACCGGTTCCTTCCACTATTAGAGCACCTCCAACTCTATTGTCTTATTTTGTGTTGTGAATCTTAGATAGCATGAGACACAAGATAATGTCTTGTATAGATGGCAAGATTATATTCACAAATAACAATGAGTTTAAAAAGCCATCTCCAACGCAAAAGTATTGAGAAGACAATACAAAGTAATTTTTTTACAACTTCCAAGACAACTTTTACTCTTCTACTTCTTTTTATAAACATTTTATTCACAAATGATGATGTAGACATAAAGACATTGTGAAGTGCATTGTCTAGATCCTTGTTAGCAATCACCCGAATAAAATGCGTCTTATACGCAAATTTTTCCGTATATTACATAAACGTATAATACTTACGTACTTTTAAAAAATTCGAATTTGTACGCAAATTTTAAGCCTGTGGCATTTTAAACGCGTACCGTACGAATTTTTAAAAAATTCGACAAAAAAAAGGTGATCGAAAAACCCAACAGTCTTTACTTTCTTAACTCTTGCTGCTATTAAATATTATGACTGGCACAATTCTAAAAAATTATCAAAAGAAAAGAAGAAAATGTCTCACAGTAACCAAAAAAAGAAACCCAAGAGTCTTTGAACATATTGCTTGCAACAATCAAAGAAAAATCTTTCGGTTTTCCATCAACCAACCTCTTTTTATTCTCACACTGAACCCTTGTTTATGAAGGAGTAGAGATGGGTGGCCCTATATATATATATATCAAGTATTTAGTGCCGAATTTGTTCATACGAAACGTACTAAACACGAATTAAATCTAATCCGAATGTTTTTCGTTTAACAAATTTTTGATCGAATTTTTGACCGTATTTTCCTTATATTGTGCCGATTTATACTCGTACTTTTGTTGTTCCAATTTTTTTCGGTTGCTGAATTGCTAACAAGGGTCTAGATCTAGACAACCAACTTCACATTGTCAATGCCATGTCATTGCCTTGTCAACTCCACACTTTATTTCACATTTGCATTGGAGAAGTACTTTTGAAAAAAAAAATGGTTGTCATTCCTATGTGGCAACTATTTTTTTCAAACTCACAATAGGGTTGGAGATGCTCTTAGAGCATTTCCAATACAATTGGGAGTTTAGAAAAAAGTTGTTGCCATATAGGGATAACAATTTTTAGACTATCTATACTGCCTCTAAATTTTAGATTTATAAGACGGAATACTCTTGCTTTTAAAAAAATTACACTGAGCACCTCCATGGTTTATGGTTATTACACGAGTATCCTTACTTTAAGATAAAAATAAAAAGTTATAACACTATCCTTACTTTTAGTTAATTTTTTCTAAAGGGATGGGTGGTCAGTTTAGTTATTTTAAAAGTAGAGTTATCTCGTGTTATAAACTAAAGACTTGGGGGTAGTTAGTTCAAAAAATCATAACAAATTTTCATTGAAAAAGCCATTCTCCAATGCAAATGTCAAGTAAGTTGTGAAGTTGACATGACAAAGACATTGGGAAGTTGGTTGTCTAGTTCTGAATAAACTTGAGTCCTTGACAATGACTTTACCTCCGTATCATCAATTATGAATAAAAATATTAAGCAAGAAAGCATTTAGGGAAGAAGATGTCCTGGATGTTGGAAAAAACAAGAATCTATTGTCTTCTCAATACTTTTGCATTGAGGAAGATTTTTCTACTTTATTGACTTGTCTTGTGTCTCACACTACTAAAATATGCTCTATTAGCGACGTAATTTAGCGACGGAATAAAATAACGTCGCTAAATATTGAATATAACGACTCATTTTGATAGACATCGCAAAACGTCGCTGAATAGCGACGTTCCACGACATGATATAAAGTACTCGCTGAATAGCGATATTCAGCGACGTAACTTAAGTTATGTCGCTCCTTAGCGACGTTCAGCGACGTCAAAAGCAGACGTCGCTAATGTTTTAATATATCCCGTTCGAAACTTTTATTTCCCCCTTCTCTCTCTCCTAAAACTTTTCCCAAAAATTTTCAGTCTCTCCTACGACAAAGCTCTCCTCCGACGATGCCCCCCTCCTCGTCGCCTCCCTCCTCCGACGAAGCCCCCCTCCTTGCCGCCTCCCTCCTCCGACCGAGCCGCCCTCTTTAGGTAAATCCTAACCCTAGCCCTAGCTATCTAGACAGACACGGACACAAATGTGGGCACAGACGACACAGACACGAGAACCCTAACCCAAGCACAGACACAGACACAATATATATATATATATATATATATATATATATATATATATATATATATATATATAGGCACAAAATATATATATATATATATATATTTTTTTTTTTCTATATATATATATATATATATATATATATATATATATATATATATATATATATATATATATATATATATATATATATATATATATATAATATATAATATATATATATTTTATGTATATATATATATTTTTTTAATATATATATATATATATATATATATATATATATATATATATATATATATATATATTGGAAAACCCCCTCAATTTATTAAAAATGGCTCAAAGACCGCAGACAAACAATATATATATATATATATATATATATATATATATATATATATATATATATATATATATATATATATATATACACACATTCACATTTAACATATACATATATATAGAGAGGTAAAGCTATATATATAGGCACAACCATATATGTATATATAAAGGTAAAGGAAAAATAGCATATGTATATATGAGTGTGTGTGGGGTGTATCAAGACATGTGTGCAGTAAAGTATATATGTGTGAGTGTGTATAGAGTGGCAGTTTAGGGTGTGTGTCAACATATGTATAAGTGTGTGTATAGAGAGAGAGATGTGGCAGCATATAGATGGGTGTACAGTAGTGAAGTGTCAACATATTGTGAGTGTGAACATACTGTTGTGAAGTATGAATGGAAGCAACATGTGGGTAGCATGGAAATGTGTGTGTGAGTGTGGACAGGTGTGTGTGGGGACAGTGAGCAATGAAGAGTGAAAGGAAAAATGAAATGAATAAACATAGTGTTCTCAGTTTTGAGTAAAACTGTAACTGAGTTCACATGTGTTCTCAGTTTTGACAGTTAAACATTTTGTTCTCAGGTTAACATGGTATCTCAGTGAACAATTTCATATATCTACTAAAATCGAAATCCAAAACCATACTCAAACACATATGAACTCAGTTACAGTTTTACTCAACTCAGATTACATACTTTAGTATAAGTGAAAACAATTTAGGAATTTGAAAACTAAAAATCAAATGAAGACCCGAACAGTTCACATTATATTACAAAACTCAAGTATCAGACAAAACCACATCTTCATAATCAACCCCAACCAAATTCAAAAATCAAACCCAAAGTCTATTTGAACTTGAAACCAGTTCTTCGAGTATCAGACTGTATTAGTGAATTCATTTCAAAATACCAAATTGAAATCCAAACTCAATAAAACCTAAAAATTGTTGTACAAAAGTGTTCCCCATATGTGTACGTGTCAAAGGGGGGTATGCGTGTCCAAACATTGGACACGAAGGTGTCCAAACAGAGAATAACAGAATATCAGTACATAGCAGAAAACCAGTTTCGTGCAATGGGGTCGGGTCGAATTGGACACGACACAGTGTGCCATTGGCCACGTGCTCGTGTCCACGTGGAGAGTAGGGGTAGGGCTTCGTGTCTATCACCTTGAATTGGGCCCACAAGTCGTGTGTCCAAGATACCAAGGCGTATCAGAGTCGAATTTATGATTGTGCACGCACAGTCCAAATCCCGTGCACGTGCGATTTCGTGTCCGACATGCATCCAGCCGACATAAAACTTGAGGGAGGGTTTGTCAGTGGTTTCCCCCACCTCTGTGTCAAGTGGTTCGTGTCCAGGTGTCCAATTTGTGTAGGTATTTATGAAATGAATTTGGGCCTATTGGATAATTGTGTGTCCATCTTTGCAGAATTATTTTCAAATGGATATGAATTACTACTTGCGGTGTCATTCATGGATGTACAATCGTCGTCCTGATGATATGTACGGTGTGCGAAATGAATATATAGCGGGAGTAGAGCACTTCCTGTAGTTTGCCAAGGCGTTCCCTCAGTACATGGACGACACCAAAATTAAGTGTCTGTGTGTGAAATGTCATAACGTGAAATATTTTCCAGAAGTGGAAGTGACATATCATTTATACTCGAGGGGTTTTACGTCTGATTACTATCAGTGGACAGCATACGGAGAACTTGTATCTTTAGCATCAGAGCCGAAGCCTTATGTTGAGCCTTATATGCATGCATGACCTAATTTTGTTTCAGATAATCATGCATACGATGACGGGTGCATGAACATAGTTTTCGATGCTGCGGGGCCTAGTTTCGTTCATGATGCATCTTAGGAGGCACCCAATGTCGATGCTGTAAAGTTCATGAAGTTGTTGGAGAATATAAGGACTCCATTGTATACTGGTTGTGAGGATCATTCACCGTTAGAGGTGGTTACAAGACTGTTGAGTATTATGTCAGATTTTAACATGTCGCAAGAATGATTCAACCGAGTATTGGAGTTGATTATAGAGATCTTGCCGGCGGATGCTAAGTTATCTAAAGACTTTTACTGGTCTAAGAAGATGGTGAGATCGCTCTGGATGGAATACGAGAAAATCGATTCTTGTCGCAATAGGTGCATGCTGCACTACAAAGACGACAAGGACGCAGATGTGTGCAGATTTTATGGTGCTGATTGCTATAAGATAACTAGTACAGGAAGGTCTATCGGTGCAAGAAGACCGACCGATTCAATGCACTACTTGCCTTTAACGTCGCGGTTGCAAAGATTATTTATGGTGAAAGAGACGGCCGAAAATATGAGTTGGCACACGCGAGAACAGAATGAAGGAGTGTTGGATCACCCATCCGATGGAGAAGCGTGGAAGCACTTTGATCGAATGTATCCTGATTTTACTTCAGATCTGCGTAATGTCAGGTTGGGGCTATCTTCTGACAGTTTTACTCCTTTTGGTCTTTCGGGATCCCAGTATTCGTGCTGGCCTGTGATTGTCACTCCGTATAACCTACCGCCTTGGATGTCCATGAAGACTCGGTACATGTTTCTAACCGTTATAATTCCTGGTCCGAACAATCCCAAGAGGAACATTGATGTGTACTTACAACCTTTGATAGATTAGTTAAATTAGTTATGGGAAGTAGGCGCTAACTGTAGAAGCATGGAATTTCAGGAACAAAAATCCAAAGCGCCTAAATATTACATGCGCCAGAAAGCTCAGATGTAGTACTTGGCACAGAAAACAGCAAAAGCATAGACATTAAAAGAAGATTTTTATTTCATATAAAAGTCTATTACATGTCTAAAAAAGGCTGTACAAAGGAGAACTTCTACAAAAAGAAAAGACCCTAAGTCTACAGCCAGGCGCAGCAACCACCATGCGCTCTCAAACAGGCATATCTCGCCATGCGCTCTCAGTCAGGCGCATCTCTTCGGCGTCTCAGTCAGGCGCATCTCTTCGGCGTCTCAGTCAGGCACATCTCTTCAAGAGTCTCAGTTATGTGCATCATGAAGTCTCAGCATATGCGCCACTTCGACCCGATCAAATGCTTCGACTAATGAAGCATTTATTGAGCAGAATGAGGATAGGCAATCAACCCTCTAGCTGGAGGAAGAGCTCTCCAAAGCCCAAGGAAGACGAGAGCATCGCAATCGACCTGCAGCAAAAGGAGACTTTCAACACAACCAGAATGGGCAACACCCACTCTAGCAGGAGGATGAGCTCTCCCAAAGCCCATGGAAGATGATCGGAGCACCGCAATTCGGATCTGCGGCTCTTCCAGCATAACGGATATGGGGCTCGAGCATCCCGATCTTTGGATGCAACAAGCACCTTCTCCCTGCCTCAGAAGCCCTTGACTCCGAATTTTGGATGTAACAGTCACCTTCAAGTGCATCAATGAAGACAATGTGTCGCATCTTCACCCTCGGGAGCATCTCGTCAACAGAATGTTCTCGAGCAAACAAGTTTATTTCGGGTGGACGTGAGAGAACGAGAAGCAAACTCTCTCCTTGTCACTATTTATAGGCCGGGCAAATCAAACCCATGCGCCATATGGCGGGCTCTCCGAATCCCGTGCAATGAATTTGCATTAATGGTGATGAACCTGACGCTTCAAATTCGGCCAAGTCAAAAAAGGCTATTTAAAGCACTCGAAGAACGTAACAGTCGGGCCAATAAAGACGTATCATGCAAATGGATGTGCCGGTCAGACCGTACATCATACTGACGCGCCCATCAGCCCCAAGCGCCTTATGAGGATGCGCCCATGCGTCCCCATGCGTCTAGTGGAACGCAGATCGACGTGCCCACTCAACAGCCCATCACCCGTCAAAGAACATTAAATGCTGAAGTCTGACACGACAGTAGCCAGTCCCCGAGGACTGAACAGTTGACAGCTTTTTCAGAAGACGAAGCGTCGCCGACGTCAGCATCATCATTACTTTCTTCTGGCGGTTACAAGCCACGTGGACGCCCAACCATTTCGCATGCGCCTCCGCAGCCATGCGCCTAAATCTCTTTATGCGCCTCAAAAGCCAAGTGCCTCAGACTTTTCTCTGATCTCTAAAGACAGAAGTCAAAGTCACTACTGAAGCCTCGTATGTGCCTCAAAAACCGTACGCCCAGACTGGTTCGTGACTCCTAAAGTTTACAAGCTAAAGTATCCTCATGTGTCCAATCCCAGGCACGTCCTATCAGATCACTCTCCACCAAATCTGAGATCTTTGAGCCTTGGACCTACGACACGTGTCCTTTGACTCGATTCAGCCTATGAAAGGGTGCTAATCACCCAAGATCTCAGCAACTGAAAGATCCTCTCCATTTCTACGTGTCAGCTCGGCCGCAGCTCACAAAGACAACAGGAAGAGTTCAACTCCTCAATCAGAGCGCATCGCCCATACGCCTTCATCAGCAATCACCATGTGGCATCCCCACAAACAGGCGTATCATATATATGCACGCATGAGCAGCCAGCCTGCAAACTATAAATAGAGGGATCATTTCCTTCTTCCATAGCTACGAACCTACGAACACACACATTGAAAGGCAAATACAGACACTCAACGTCTCCTTCTTCTCCGCAAGCTCCATTACCCAGAGCAACTCAGACCTTCAGAGAACCGATAACCGTCGTCAGATCATCAACGGAGTCAACGCATTACCACTCGCTCCATCGACACAAGGGACCCAGATAAACAAAAGTGTACTCCTAGGACTACATTTAAGTCCTACATTGTAACACTGTTCTATTTGTAATTGAAATTACAATCAAAATATTTTAATGGCAAACAAGCTGGCGACTCTGCTGGAGACCTCTTTCTCCTCCACCGAGAAAGCTGTGTCGCAATCCGACGACGTGAAGGTGGGATCTTCCCACAAGATGCTGGTCGTACGCCTCAATCAACAGGCGTATGAGGAGTTCATCTCTGAAGGCAGCACAAGTCCTTCGAAGCGGCGGCCAAAGCCGAAGAAGACTCGCCAAGTCTGGGTGTGCAAGGTCGACGCCTCTGGCACCACCACCGAAGGGGATATGTCGATGTAGCCTACACTTCCTGCTGACGTCCTCAGCAGCCAAGATGCGCCTACCGGTGCTGCACATCTCTCGGGGAAACGTACGGCTAACCACATTCCCCAGCCATCTTCCTCTCAGACCAGGAAGATGCGACGACGGAGCAGGGGTACAGCTAATGTCCTGCATATCGCCTCTGATGCGCCATAGAAGGTCTCTGTCTTTGACAGACTCACTCGCTGTCGTGGCAAAGAGAATTTGGACTCTGATTACTATGTACCCCAGCGGACTGGTAGGAAGAAGTCTAAGACAGCACGGGCCATGCGCCTCAAACGTGCTATGCCGGCAACAAACCAGAAGCATACGCTCACAATCATACACGCTGCTGATGGTAAGTTGTATAAGGTCGACTCGGGTACTTCTGTGCCAGAAATGAGCCGACCTTCAAAGTCTTTGTCTCTCTTGGGCGCATTTGTTGCGTTCGCAACCAAGTCGAGCAAAGCAAACCCTGTGGTCTTGAACTTCCGTGCCTCCACTGGTTGTGCATCTGAGGTTCGTTCAAGTCACTGTAAATGTTGTTCTCCCACTACTGATCTGAGCGCATGTTTTGCGTTGGATCAGGGGGCGCAGCATTCACTTGACCACCCCGGCGCTTGGCCTTGCCATGCGCCTGATGGGGGTGCGAAGGTGGCACTCTCCTCCAATAATTTGCGTAATGTGATCAGTCACAAGCACCGATCAGGAGAGTCGACTGATAAGCACAATGTGCCCCTCACAGGGCACACATGTGCCGTAGTCACCATCAACTGTTATTGCAAAACAGTAGTCCCACCACCAAGGCAGTCGGTGTTCCAGCGGCTGCAATCATCAACACTCCTCTGACGTCACCTCGGGAAGAAGGTGTCAATTAAAGAGAAGCCAGAACTAAAGGTTGCTTCATGCAACGTAATCTCTAACTCCTAGTCCATCTGAAAGGCGACTGGCAACTCCTCGTCCTCGTCCAAGATCCAGCCGAGGAAAACTAAGACAATTGTCTCGTCCTCTGGAGTGCTTGAAGGCACTCGGGGGAGAAAGAAGATCCTGGAGGAAGCTGAAGCCCTTGTTGATCCTCCTTCTGAAGATGAAGATGTCCTCCAGAGCACAGCTGGGGTGGATCTTCATCCTGGAGATGACCTCCCGGGCGTAGCTGGGGGTAGTCTAGCCCCTGTGAATATGCGCCTCGAAGACGAAAAAGTCCTCCAAGACAAAACTGGGTGGTAGTTAGGTCCTTGCTGATACTTCTCCCGAAGACGAGGGTGTCCTCCAAAACGTAGCTGGGGGTAGCCAAGACGAAGCTCCAGGGGAAGTTTCTCTTCTACAATAGAGCGAGGCCGAAAGTGAAGCCTCAACCGATCCACCCACCTCCAATCGCGTCATGACGGTGTACATAACTGGAGCGGGTGATACCGAGTCAGATGCGCCGCCAGCAGAACTCGTCCAGTGCATGGATACCTTAGAGGAAGGACTCAAAATCGTCTCTGAGATACGGTCAGCTTTGGCCAGGGCACCGTCTACTGGTCCTGACCCCGGGGCCAATGGAGAATCAAGTGTACGCTTCAATGGGTATCCTTGGATACAGATCGCCGCGAGACACCTCGGACGTCGGAGCCATCAATTGCTCAATGTCACGACCCGCACCCGCTTTTTCGGATACAAGACGTGTCCAAGCCAGCCTACATCGCAGAGTCGGCGGTAGAACGCTGTCAAGCCCGCAAGAAATAAATGCTCAAGAAATAATATTTGATGCTCATTCACATTTCTATATTTATTACAACATTTATAATTAAAGAAAATACAAGATTTTATAATTAATGAAACTGATACAATTGCTTTCTATTTCTAGGTTGACCTCAACATACCCAAGCCTTCCCAATGCTAAGAGTGATCGCGGCTAAACCTAAAAAATGTTGGTTTCCAGTCAGGAATGGAACAAGTACACAAATCGACGATAATACAAAAACACAATAGAATTAACAAGACATGAAAGTAACATATAAGATATAAAAACTGGAAAGAACTGATGACATGGCACGGTAGAGAAGAAAACAAGGAAAAACTAATAAAAGATATCTATCTAGGTGGTGTAAAATACCCGTTTCGACATGTGAACGGCTATGGGGTAAATCTGGCACCTACACGTGTCGTATGCAGGTGCTATTGTTCACGAATAGACATCATGGAGATAGTTCTGGGTAGTCCACATATCTACTAAAATATTTTCCCTCCCGACTACTCCGTGTGACGAGCGTGTCAACAAACAGCAAGATATATGTATAGATATGAAATGAAAAGACTACTATGAATCGAAAAGCAATGAGAAAGTGCACTTACCTGAGGTCCTTAGCTGGAGAAACCAATAATACTATACCACTCAAAGAGCCACAATCAGTCAACATATACAGAGGTCTCCAGATGCTAAAATAAATAGTACCAATGTTCCCAGAATAGTCAAATTAGCTAGGATTGCCTGTCCTTAAGTCCAATTCTGGACACAGGGGCAAAACGGTAATTTCGGGCAAAAACGATGTCCGCTGTTGGACCCACTTTGTACCGAAAAGTATGCCAAAGTCAATGGTCTCTAAAGTCATAAAATTACATATCTACAGGTCCGATTTTCCGATACGAATCCAACCGTATGTCCAGAGTTGGATTCCGGCGGGCCGTGCACAAAATCGCCCGTTGAGTGGGACCGTGGGGCCCGCAAAACGGTGTTTCGATTCTACTGTCTCAGAATTGGACCAAACTTGGCATACAGGACCAGAAAAAATAATACGGTCCTGTTTACGCAAGTTTCATCTCGATCTGACGAACGTGCACAAAGTAATTAGAAAATTTGTACAGAGGCCGATACGGTGAATTTCGACGGATACGTATCAAATTCGTCGCGCACACGCGACCAATTTGAATTCCGTCAAAGCCCACACGACCACGAAGCCGTTACGCAGCTTTCGATGCTTACGGTTCGCGACCACGTCGCCCGGATTGGCGGGACACACGTCGTATCGAGCGAATTTCTAAAGTCTTTAATATTTTAAAAACAGATTTTTACCTGTTTTGGAGGTCTGATTTTTCGTCGTACAAACAACGAAGTTCGATTCTCCAAGAAGGGATTCGAAGCCCTATAGGTTGTCTAAGATTTCCTTTAATTAATTTCCTTGATTGCTCAAAGGTTCGACCAGTTTTGGTCTTCCGATACGGGGTCGGGGCTTCCCTATTTGATGTACGTGAAACAGGTTTTTGCTCGACTTTGTGTCGAGTTAACGGACTATCTAGTTCGTATGAATTAAAAATGACTGAAGACAATCGAAGCTGTATATGTTGCGTTCATACCAGGGAAAGCGGTTCGGAGACTCATCGACCGTGCGCGGAGAAAACTCCCTGCGAAGTTCCCTCGCCGACTACTCTGCTGCTGCGACTCTGTTCTGAACTGTTGCATCGCGCGGCCTCGGCCGTGCGCGGCGGCGGTTGGCTGTGCCACGGTGATGCCGTACGGTGGCGCCCAAGGCTGGGGGAGGTTGCCGGGGACATTGGTGTCGGTGCGGTTAGGGTTTTAGTTACGAACTCTTCTCCTCTGTTCGCGTATATACACATATGAAAGCGGTTTGCTTTGTTTAAAAGAGAGGGGGGTCGGTGCTTCTCGGCCTGGCTGAGAAAGCCAGCGTTCGGGCTGGGCCAAAAGGCTGGCTTGGGCTCGGGCCTGGGCTAGTGGGCTGGTTACTACTAAAGGAAAATTAGTTTATTTACATCCTTCTTTTCCTTTTTATTATTTCTATTCATAACATATTATTTCTATTCATAACATATATATATATATATATATATATATATATATATATATATATATATATATATATATATATATATATATATATATATATATACCTATATATTTAATATACATTTATATATACAAATACCTTTATATTTAATATACATTTATATAGATTTACACAAACATACACATATATTCAAAATATATTTATATATTCATACACACACATATATTTAATATATATTTATTCATACACATATATATTTATATACATTTGTATATATTTTTTTTTATTTTTTTTACATTTGTATATATACATGCACATATATATATTTATATACACTTGTTATATATACATGCACATATATAATATTTGTATAATTCCAAGTACATATTTTATATAATTCCAATACACCTATATTTATCCAAAACTGCATCAATATAATAATATAAAAATATTTTATCCAATAGGATATCGATTCAGCAATAATAAAATTTATTAATCACCAAAAAAAACTAATAAAATGATAAACTAATTAATTATTTATAAAATCTAATAATCACCATTTAAATCAATTAATTAATAAATAAAAATATTTCAAAAAAAATTTCGGGAAGGGGAGCTACAAATCTTCCCACCTTAAAATAATTTCGTCCTCGAAATTCTAATCCATAATTATTCCTTAAAATTCAATAAGAAGTCTACCTGAGCCTTAATCTCCTTAAATTTTAATCCCTCGAAATAATTTATATCCTCCTCCTAGCCATTTTGTGACTACAAATCCTTGAGGATTTCTACGCACCTTTGGTCACACTACCCACTTCAAACACCTGACGTCATAACATTGTAACCCTCCAGCTAAAAAAAGTAAATACTGACAGATATCTATAGCATAAGTCATCTACAACCCTCTCCTATCTATTAGCAATCCGAAATTTAACAGCAACAATTTACACAAGTAGCTAAGGAAATATGACCATTCGTCGCTCTGGAATAGGAAGGTCAGGAAGATAAGAGAAATAATCGAGAGCGAATATGAAGCTCCCAAAGCGGTAGAGGGTATCCAATGATGTAGACAGAAAGAAAGTTTATAAGCCCTTGACTTATTTGCTAGATTGGGCTACTCTAGTCCAGTCACTTGCTAAGTTTCTCAGAGGATCTCGTAATTCATGCAATACAGAAGTTCCGTTCTCAAAATTAATCTAAACAAGGTTCCATAATAGAACGAAATTTAAGAAATCAAGATCGTGATCTTTTTCGTGGTTATTTAAACACACGAGTAAGGAATATAAATGCAATACAAGATCGTATCTCGACTTCCAGGTAGATGGAATAAGGGTTACGAATGACCTCACTTTCTAAGGGATGGAGACTACATCATGGGTATAGGGACTTATTTGAAACAGTTTGGTTTTCTAGTCCAAATACGGTGGTATGCATGGATAGGTTTTACTGGATCTTAATGGGTTCTCTATTTAGACATCACTCGTTGGTTGGATGAACCTCGGATTTCAATTCTATATTGATTGGACAAGATCCCAAGGATAAAACTATTTCTACCAGGTTAGGGTGACCTGGAATAGGATCCAACCTAAGTGGTTGAGCTGGTTGCCAGTCAAGCTAGTTAGCTAGGTCCCTCAAGCCCACAATGCACCTTTAGTGACTTCTGTGTTTAAGTAGCACATGAGGTCTCAATTGGGTGGCACACTAGTGGCATGTGTGTAGTGGGCTTCGAGTAGATCACCACCACATATTGGATCGAAAGAATTGAGTCAAGGTTGAGGCTCTAGTGGAAGTCGGGAAGTATACCGTTATTGTGGTAAGGGTTATGGCTAGTCCTTTTGACCTGAAAGTTGTACCAAAAAAATAGAGTACAAGGGGACGGATTTGAGTGGAACATGATATACCTAGATGAAGATGGACTCGTCTAGATCTTACATGTGAAATTTGTTGGAAGGTAATAGCTGGCCTCGTGCTCCGAATATTAATGACACGACCGGGGACACAAAATGATCTAAACGGAAAGTGGGAGTCTGTAGTTATCCTAATCAATTGGTAGTCTTCGTACAACCTAAAATTTTTAAAAAGCTTACAGTCTACACACCTTAGAAGCTAGGACCTGGTTTTAGGAATAAAGAGGCTAAGAGGATTCCTAAGTCTGGATATTGTACCTCGACTCTTGCTAATAAAGAATAAGGTACGACGTACGGAATACGGTAGATATAAGTCAAGTCAAGGGTCGTTCCTTAATAAATGGAAAACGAGTGTGTACAATGATATATGGTCGATAAAATAGAAGGGCCCACTCGTCCAAGAGTTATTGACAGGGTAACCAACTCTAAGGCACATCACATGAAAAGATTTCTAACAACTGAGTCTTAAATTTCTATTGGGGTCAAACCTGTCAGACTATTGCCGTATGGGTTCTAGTTGAAGCAAGCTTCAAACAATTGATTAGAGTCTCACAACCTTTGGTCTCTAACGAATAGGTAGTCTCTTAGGTTGGCATTTGGTCAAGGGAAGGATCCTAATCATTCTTGGACTCCAATGACTAGAAGATCATGATAGTAGTTTTAGTGTCGAAGGGAGGACGGGTAACTCAAGGCAAGGTTCCAGTCACAGAGCTGGCCGATGGTAGCTACACTTGCGTATACAACTAACATAGCCATGGGGATACGTTGTCTCTATCTATCAGATACGAACATTCGTCTTTCCAATTAGTGGAAGACAAAAACAATAAAGAGCTCAAGAGAGATGTCACTGAAAACGATTACGTGATTCGAAGGCGAATGTATAATTCAAAGGGAATTGTCAAAGCAGTCGCGGATGAGATCCTAGAGATATCTACACCTCAATCCACGTGGTGTAATTAGATGAAAAGCGAACCAAATGCATCACGGTTGATCAGACCGTAATACAATGATTCTGATTAGACAATATGTTAGCGGGCGTCCCCAATAAATATATGTCTCAAATCAAGCTCGATAAAAGAGTAAGCTTGCAAAAACTAGGCTGTAATAGCAGTATTAGTCAAGATAGTCAAAATATAGGTAGGCGAGATTTTTGGAAAGGAGGCACAAATAGTTCGAATTTTGGGAAAATCAAATCCCTTCCTGGTGTTATTGCTTATATAGGCATCCTACTATCTTTATTTCATATATATTTCAAATGGCTGAGGGAAAACTTTGAACCAATTCTACCTCGAGATTTGTACACGAATTGCAGAATCAGAAATTATAAACTAAATCCTTACAGCAAAAGAGAATTTACAATAGATAATTCTAATTTATGATATAAGATTTATATCTATACAGCAAAAGAAAGTTAAACAGTTTATCAAAATTAACGCATTACTTCTAGGCAAGTCTAACATACCAAGCAAATAGTATATCCATATTGGATCACATTGTCATATCAAAAGTAATAGTGTACCTATAGGGATATAGCAAGCTATCTAAATTGTATGGTCTATCTAATAACCTTAACTACCAATCGATCAATTTAAACAAGGGACTCCTAGTCCTAGTTATTCTCCTAAATTATTTTAATCCTAATTGTGAATGAGCATTTTTTGGGCGCAGGCTCGCAATGGTACGACTAACTTAAGTACCATCACGAGTTTGCAATCTTTTACGAAAACTGACCTGCATGGGCCACCACAAAAATTTGTCACAGCCCGCACCCGCTTTTTCGGATACAAGACGTGTCCAAGCCAGCCTACGCCGCAGAGTCGGCGGTTGAATGCTGTCAAGCCCGCAAGAAATAAATGCTCAAGAAATAACATTTGATGCTCATTCACATTTCTACATTTATTACAATATTTATAATTAAATAAAATACAAGATTTTATAATTAATAAAATTGATACAATTGCTTTCTATTTCTAGGTTGACCTCAGCATACCCAAGCCTTCCCAATACTAAGAGTGATCGCGGTTAAACCTGAAAAATGTTATTTTCAGTCAGAAATGGAACAAGTACACAAACTGACGACAACGCGAAAACACAATAGAATTAACAAGACATGAAAATAACATATAAGATATAAAAACTGGAAAGAACTGATGACATGGCACGGTAGAGAAGAAAACAAGAAAAAACTAATAAAAGACATCTATCTAGGTGGTGTAAAATATCCGTTTTGACATATGAACGGCTATGGGATAAATCTGGCACCTACACGTGTCGTGTGCAGGTGCTATTGTTCACGAATAGACATCATGGGGATAGTTCTGGGTAGTCCACATGTCTACTAAGATATTTCCCCTCCCGACTACTCCGTGTGATGTGCGTGTCAACAAGCAGCAAGATATATGTATGGACATGAAATGAAAAGATTACTATGAATCGGAAAGCAATCAGAAAGTGCACTTGGCTGAGGTCCTTAGCTGGAAAAACCAATAATACTATACCACTCAAAGAGCCACAATCAGTCAACACATGCAAAAGTCTCCAGATGCTGAAATAAATAGTACCAACGTTCTCAGATTAGTCAAATTAGCTAGGATTGCCTGTCCTTAAGTCCAATTCTGGACACAGGGGCAAAACAATAATTTTGGGCAAAAACGATGTCCGCCGTTGGACCCGTTTTGTACCGAAAAGCATGCCAAAGTCAATGGTCTCTAAAGTCGTCAAACTACATGTCTACAGGTCCAGTTTTCCGATATAAACCCAACCATATGTCCAGAGTTGGATTTCGGCAGGCCGTGCACAAAATCGTCCGTTGAGTGGGACCGTAGGGCCCGCAAAACGGCATTTCGATTCCAATGTCTCAGAATTGGACCAAACTTGGCGTGACCAGAGAAAACGATACGGTCCTGTTCGTGCAAGTTTCGTCTCGATCTGACGAATGTGCACAAAGTAATTAGAAAATTTATACAGAGGCCGATACGGTAAATTTCGACGGATACGCATCAAATTCGTCGCGCACACGTGACCAATTTGAATTCCGTCAAAGCCCACACGACCACAAAGCCGTTACGCAGCTTTCGATGCTTACGGTTCGCGACCACGTCGCCCGGATTGGCGGGACGCACGTCGTATCGAGCGAATTTCTAAAGTCTTTAATATTTTAAAAACAAATTTTTACCTGTTTTGGACGTCTGATTTCTCGATGCACAAACAACAAAGTTTGATTCTCCAAGAAGGGATTTGAAGCCCTATAGGTTGTCTAGGATTTCCTTTAATTAATTTCCTTGATTGCTCAAAGGTTCGACCAGTTTTGGTCTTCCGATACGGGGTCGGGGCTGCCCTGTTTGATGTGCGTGAAGCAGGTTTTTGCTCGACTTTGTGTCGAGTTAACGGACTATCTAGTTCGTATGAATTAAAAATGACTGAAGACAATCGAAGCTGTATATGTTGTGTTCATACCAGGAAAAGCGGTTCGGAGACTCATCGACCGTGCGCGGAGAAAACTCCCTGCGAAGTTCCCTCACCGACTACTCTGCTGCGGCGACTCTGTTCTGAACGGTTGCATCGTGCAGCCTCGACCGCGCACGGCGGCGGTTTGCCATGCCACGGCGGTGCCGTACGGTGGCACCCAAGGCTGAAGGAGGTTGCCGGGGACATTGGTGTCGGCACGGTTAGGGTTTTAGTTACGAACTCTTCTCCCTCTGTTCGCGTATATACACATATGAAAGCGGTTTGCTTTGTTTAAAAGAGAGGGGGGTCGGTGCTTCTCGGCCTGGCTGAGAGAGCCAGCGTTCGGGCTGGGCCAAAAGGCTGGCTTGGGCTCGGGCCTGGGCTAGTGGGCTGGTTACTACTAAAGGAAAATTAGTTTATTTACATCCTTCTTTTCCTTTTTATTATTTCTATTCATAACATATATATATATATATATATATATATATATATATATATATATATATATATATATATATATATATATATATATATATATATATATATACACACACACACAAACATTTATATAAATACCTATATATTTAATATACATTTAAATATACAAATAGCTTTATATTTAATATACATTTATACATTTATATAGATTTACACAAACATACACATATATTCAAAATATATTTATATATTCATACACACACATATATTTAATATATATTTATTCATACACATATATTTAATATATATACATATATATTTATATACATTTGTATATATTCATACATATATATTTATATACATTTGTATATATACATGCACATATATATTTATATACACTTGTATATATACATGCACATATATATAATATTTGTATAATTCCAAGTACATATTTTATATAATTCCAATACACTTATATTTATCCAAAACTGCATCAATATAATAATATAAAAATATTTTATCCAATGGGATATCGATTCAGCAATAATAAAATTTATTAATCACCAAAAAAAACTAATAAAGTGATAAACTAATTAATTATTTATAAAATATATTAATCTCCATTTAAATCATTTAATTAATAAATAAAAATATTTCAAAAAAAATTCGGGAATGGGAGCTACACTCAACTCCAGGCTGTACCACCTTCCCCGACTCCCAGCTCCACGAAAGACGTGGTTGAGATGATCATGGACTTGCGCGAGCGCTTTGAGTCCAAGAACGGACAAGAGGAGCGCCAGAAGATGGGGATCCCACAACCATACCCCCTCGAATGGAACAAAGTGGTTTATCCTCCTAAATATAAATCACAAACATTAACGCCATACGACGGAAAGGACTCTCCGTGCCGCTATCTGACGTACTTCCAGTCCCAAACGGGACATCTCCCGAAGGAAGACGCGCTACTCACCAGCATATTTGTCGGGGCGTTAAAAGGAGTAGCTTACGACTGGTACTACAGTCTCCCCGACAACTCCATATCCTTCGACGACTTGACGCGTCTCTTCCTCGATCGTTTCTACGACGGAGGGAACGACATGACAATGGCGTCCCTCATAGAGGTGCGTCAGAAGAAGAAGGAGACGGTTCGAGCATTCGTCGAACGTTTCCGACAAGCCTGTTTCAGACTTCCCCCGGGTATGCCAGAACATACACTTTTCTCCTCCTGCAGCATGACCATGCTACCTGCAATCAAACTCTGGCTCAACTCCACTCCTCCTTCCGACTGGAGTTCCTTGATCATCGAGGCTGAAGCAGCAGAAAAGAAGGCGTCCAATGCTCGTCTTCTAGGAGTCAGTTTCCCTGCCTTTGAGGACAAGGAAAAATGGCCTACAGCCAACAACCCTGGACGAGAGACGAAGGAGAAACATGCATTGACTGTCAATGCCTCCAAAGGTGCATCAGCACCCACTTAGAAGCCTCCACTTGCACTAAGGCCAAAGGAGGTTTATTCTTTCAACGATGAAGACACCCTGCAACTCTTCGAGATATTGAAGCAGGGTGACAAGATTAAGTTGCCGGACCCGAAGCGTCCCGACGAGGTTGGGAAAGTGGACCATCCGAGGTATTGTCACTACCATCGGTTTGTCGAACATCCAACTAAGGACTGCTACGTCCTCAAGAACTATATCCAGCACATCAATGCGGATGTTATCTCCGTCGACTACGAGGAGAAAACGGTCTCGGCCAACCTGGTGTCACTCCAATTTGGCACCTTATCGCCAACCACAACGCAAGATGGCGTCGTCCCCATCCCAAAGGCGATAATGGAGGTGGTTAACTTACCACCTACTCGAGACAACGTGAGTGGACTCATCCCACTCACCACCTCTCGGGAAGAGATCTTATGGGCTCACCCCGATCTCGTCTCCGAGGTTACTCTACCGGAGGCACGCTCTACCTCCAAAACCAAAGGCAGGAAGATCAAGTCTTGCCGCATGGTCTCTTCCTCTACGGAAGAGGCACTTCCTGTACAGACGCGTTTGCATCAGAACGTCCAACCTGATGAAGGTGCCGTCGAAGTGGTGCCTCCTTGCATCGCCCCTCCTGCCCAGGAAGAGGGCCTATCCAGGCCTCCAGCAGCCAATAAACAGAAGCTTGTAGAGGCCCGTTTCGACAAGCCTTTGTGAAAGGAGAATGCTTCGGGGCTAGCCAAGCCCCACAACTTCAACATACAGGCACAACTTGCCAGTACTCCTACCCATCTATCCCTGTTTGAGCTTCTTCGTCTTTCAAAGGACACTCGTGAAGCTCTCTGTGAAGCCCTGAAGGACGCTGAATCCTTCATCAGTCAGGTCAAGCAGCTTGAGGATACCCCGGTCACATGTGCTCACTGCCATTATGCAAATAAAGTTATCCCCAACATAACTTTCATCCAACAAGACATGCTGCTCAAGCACAACCGACACAACAGACCACTGTATTATACAGGGTATGTCGGTTCCATTAAGGTGAAACGGATTCAGATCGATCCAGGGTCTTCCCTTAGCATCATCCCGAAGACGCTGCTCTCAACACTGGAGATCCCAATGTATTGTCTGCGACTTCCAACACCACAATCAGCAGCTTTATTGCTAGCAAAAGCGAGCCACTGGGTAAAATACGGCTGAAGTGTCATATCGGTAACCTCCGAACCGAGGTGACTTGTTATGTCGTGGATGCTGACGTCAACTACAACCTCCTACTGGGTCGTCCGTGGCTGCATGAGTACATGATGATACCATCTACACTCCACCAATGTATGAAGTACGTGTCCACCAACGACATCATCCGGACGGAGTTCGCGGACATTGACCCTTTCAAAGGGGTCGAAGCCTACTTCACTGATTCTACCATGTACAAGTCGTCTGACGAAGGGGAAGCCAATGACGCTGACGATGAAGCAGAAACGGCAGCAGATTCGGACATGGAGCCAGAGATGATTCTCGACGCTCCTTTAAAAATTTGACTTAAAGGGAAACCGCCTCAGATGATGCCTCCCTTGACCATCAAACTACCTAGAAAAGCACCAACTACTCTAGGTAGAACACCTACTGAACCTCCCTTGAATATACGCCTCAAGGAAAAGCCGCCTCAAACATCGACTCCCCTTGTGGCAAAACTACAAGGGAAGGCATCAATCACTGAAGGCGCAGTTGAGGCACCTCTGAAGGTACGTCTTAAAGACAAGCCTCTGTAATCATCCGTCTCATCCAAGCTACCGGAGAAGGCCCACATAGCCCTCTCGGATCCCAAGGTCAAAGCTGCGGTGGACTCTCCCGATCCAACCCCAGTACTCACTGATGAAGAGTTAGGGGAATATATATCTGCTGATGTAGATGCAGCCTCTCTGGACAATATAATCCCGCGGGACAAAATCTCATATTTTATCAATAATAGAGTGTCTTTTAATTATTCTAGTCTTCCACATTGGAATGCCATGTATACATTAGATAACGCTCTACGGTCGTTGCAAACACAAATAACGACCGTCAATCATGTAAATCGAGTAGTCCCGTCCCAAGGGGTCTGTTTTGTAGTCCTACCGCGAAATCGAGACGAAGAATCCATCATCTTCGGCAAAGTCGAGTGTTATCAAGACCTCCCGCCACTCGAGCAAGAACCAGATACCGGCAGAATACAAGTCTATCGGTACAGGACAAGGCAAAGTACTTCATCCAAAAGATGGGTTATGACCTAAAAAGTAACAAAGGCCTAAACTACGGCAAGAGTCGACGTCTTTCTCTCCGTCTCCCAACACCTAAAGGAAAGATACAGGACTTCTATCATCGAACTCGACGGGGGGTAGGCTACGTCACGCCACCGTCAACTCCAGAAAATTCGGAGACAAAAGAAGTAGAACATTCTCATTCGTCCGAAGCATCAACTTGGGATTCCGATACCAGAATCGGCTCAGTCTTCAAGAAGGTGTTGTCAGCCAACATGGCATCTGCACAATCTCAAGAAGATGAAGGCGAATACCAAACGCCAGAATTCTTCGAGGAAGAACCTTGGGCTCAACGCCTAGGAGCACAGTGGGAGTCTCGTTTTGAATTACGCGAACCCCCTATCGAAGACGAAGTCGAGCAGATCGACCTTGGGAATGGATCTTCTTCCAAACCCATCTTCATCAGCAAAAGCCTAAAAGGAGAAGACCGAGAATCTTTGGTCCAATTGGCTAAAGAATATATCGACGTCTTTGCCTGGCGCTACGAAGATATACCGGGACTTGATCTTCAGATCGTGATGTATAGGCTTAACATCTTACCTGATGCCAAGCCTATAAAGCAACAACAGTGACATTTTCGTCCTGACATCATGAATGCTATCGATCAGGAAGTGGACAAACTCTTAACCAGCGGATTTATCCGTGAAGAACAACACCCGGATTGGGTGGCCAGCGTCGTCCCTGTCACCAAGAAGAACGGGAAGATATGAGTATGTATCGACTTCAGGGACCTCAACACCGCTTGCCCGAAGGACGAATTCCCGCTTCCAATCACTGACAATACATGTGGCTTCGAACGTATGTCTTTCATAGACGGGTATTCGGGCTATAACCAGATCAAGATGTTCCCCGATGACACAAAACACACGTCATTCAGGACTCCGAAGGATATTTTCTTCTACACAGTGATGCCCTTTGGCTTGAAGAACGCTGGTGCTACATACCAACAGGCTATGAGTACCATCTTCGGTCAACATCTTCGCAAGACAGTAGAGTGCTATGTTGATGACATCGCAGTCAAGAGCTGTTTCAAAGGAGATCACCTATAAGACCTGAAGACAGTCTTCGATCTCATGCGAGCGCATCAACTCAAGATGAACCCTGCTAAATCCATCCTTGGGGTTTCTAGCGAAAAGTTCTTGGGCTTCATCATTACGGCGAAAGGCATTCATGTCGATCCCGAGAAGACCAAGGCCTCCTTGACATGGACCCTCCGAAGAATCTCCGAGAACTTTGAGGCCTGTAGGGGCGTCTGGCATACATCTGAAGGTTTATAGCAAACCTTTCCAAAAAATGCTAATCCTTCACTCAGCTCATGAAGAAGGGAGTCTCTTACGTCTGGATAGAGGAATGCCAGAAAGCTTTCAATGATATCAAAGCTTACCTGACAAGCTCGCCAGTCCTGGTGGCACCCGTCTCAGGCAAACCATTTCTCCTCTACGTCCGTGCCATGGACCATTCCTTCGGCACTTTTTTGGCTCAGAACAACGATGCGGGCTACAAGCAAGCTATCTACTACCTCAGTCGAACACTGATCGGGGCCAAACACTGGTACAACCCCGTCGAAAAAGAGTGTTTGGCTTGGTGTTCGCCATCCAGAAGACTCGCCAATATGTCTCAGGACAGACAATTCATGTCATCTCCCGAGTCAATCCACTCAGGGTTCTCATGACAAAGCCAGGGTCATTGAACTCCCGACTAGCTACATGGGTGATCCTGTTGACGCCATACAACATGGTGTTTGTTCCACAAAAAACCGTCAAGGATCAAGCTCTGACCGACTTTTTAGCTGCACACCCCATCCCAGAGTCCTCCAGACTCTATGAAGACATCCCGGATGAGGTCCAAGAATCAAACGTCATCGAAGAAAGCTCCGTCTGGCAGATGTTTTTCGATGGCGCTTCAAGAACAGGCCCCAAAGGCCAAATTATCACCGGAGTGGGGGTAGTCTTAGTCTTCTCCGATCGGCTGGTCATCCAGCGTGCTTACTCCCTTTCGAAGCCATGCTCCAACAATGTTGCTGAGTACAACGCTCTCATCATGGCTCTCCAGCTGGCACAACAGCTGGGGGTGGATCATCTGGAAGCCTACGGCGACTCAAAACTCATCGTTAAGTAGATCAGAGGGTAATACGAAGTTCACCATGAAGATCTGGTTCCTTACCATGAAGTTGTATTGAACATTATTGCAACCTTCACCAAGTTCTTCATCGAACACGTACCTCGGTTACAAAACCTGGAGGCTGACGCTCTGGCTGGCCTCGCAGCCTCATTGGCAGCACCCCTCGGAACTCAACACTACATCACGATAGTTGGTCGAGACTTGGTCTGTCCTAAAAACAACCTATGCTCACAAACGGCCTACGCCATGTCAACATGTGCTGGTGTTAACGTCTGAGACTGGAGATTCCCATTCATCGACTTCGCTGTCTACGGAATCCTCCCTGAAGACCCCAAAGAAGACGTCTCGGTCAGGAGGCGTTCCCTTCGATTCTATTATGATACAGCTACTAAAATGCTGTACCGACGCTCCTACGATGGACTTCTCCTTCGATGCCTGTCCAACGAAGAAGCAGCTGAAGCCCTTCGAGAAGCTCATGACAGAACTTGCGGGGCTCATCAACATGGGCCTAAGTTGTAGGATCGACTGCGACGCATGGGCTACTATTGGCCAACCATGGCAGCCGATGCTGTCGACTATGCTAATAAGTGCCATGCTTGCCAACTTCATGCCGACTTCATTCATACACCGTCAGAACCACTACATCCTACGGTCGCTTCTTGGCCCTTCGAAGCTTGGGGCATGGACATTGTAGGACCGATCACCCCTCCTTCATCAAGGGGACACCGCTTCATCCTAGCCATCACCGACTACATCTCCAAATAGGCAGAAGCAATTCCGCTGACGGAAGTGAAGAGCTTTAGGGTGATCAGCTTCATCAAGCACTATGCCATCTACCGTTTCGGGGTATATCGAAGGATTATCCACGATAACGGTCCACAATTCATCAGCCATGTTTTCAGCAGATTCTGTAACAAGAATCGCATTCAGAACGTGGCATCGACCGCCTACAATCCGGCAGCAAACGGATTGGCCGAGGCGTTTAACAAAACTATCGTCAGGCTACTCAAAAAGGTCGTGTCATCCAACAAGCGCGACTGGGACGAAAAGCTCGACGAATGCCTTTGGGCCTATCGCACAACGGTACGGACCCCGACAGGCAACACACCATTCTCATTGGTCTACGTGAGTGAAACGGTACTGCCTCTCGAGATCCAGATACCCTCACTCCATGTAGCGATCATAAATCAACTCACAGAAGAAGATAATCAACGTCGTCGTCTGCAAGAATTGGAGGTACTTGACGAAAAATATCTCCTAGCTCAACAGCACATCAAACTCTATCAAGCCCGTGTATCACAGGCTTTCAACAAGATGGTCAAGTAGAGGACTTTCCAAGTAGACGACCTGGTTCTGGCAGTCAGGAGGCCGATAGTGTTGACACACAAAATACCAGGAAAGTTCGAGCCCAAGTGGGAGGGACCTTTCATCATAGAGACGGTATACTCAAACGGTGCTTACCGTCTCGCCAAATCCAATGGGGACTTGTTCATGATGTCCATCAACGACAAGTACCTAAAGAAGTACTACTCTTGACATCCTTCAGATATGTACTTTTATCTCCACCCAACAAGGGAGTCTGTGGACCCAATCATCGGGGCTCACGTACAATTCCCTTCCACAAAATCTTACGCTTCCGGAACCCAGCTGCTCCGTGGCGTTCTATCCTCCAGTAGAAGGACAACCACGTCCACATTACCTCTGAGTTGCTCCTCTACGACCTACAAAGCAGAATCTGACGCTCCGTAAGACTACGCTACCCATCATGTTTACCACGTCCATATTACCTCTGAGTAAACATCACGTACAGACAACCCCTGCGTTGTCGTACATGGATCGCAGAACTTCTATGTCCACATCACCTCTGAGTAGTTCCGCGTATCCCCCCAGAGTCATTTCTACCACGTCCATAACACCTCTGAGTAGGAAGATTCCATCATTTGAATCCCATATTTTCCACGTCCACATTACCTCTGAGCAAACATGTCGGTTCTTCCAAACTTATTATTTGTACCTAAAAACCAAGGTGCGTAAAAGATAATAGGTCCACACAAATCATCAAGTTCATGACAGCAAGAATGAACACACCACAAAACTCTTCATTCTTTATTTAAAAGTAAAGAATTACATCCCCAGCAGGAGTTGCAAATTACACAAAAAAAGAAGAGGCTACAATCCCTAAGCATCTCCAGGATTGGCTGAAAGCTCTTTGATCCGATGCTTCAAGTCTGTCGCCCGAGTCTCTGCGGTCGCCAGGACTCGACGTTCGGCTTCTTGACGCATCATTTCTATGGCCTCAGAAGAAGTGTCATCCTCATGCTTCTCGTCCAACTGTTGCCGCTGCTGGGCCAGGGAAAGAGCCTGGCGGGTGAAAGCTGCTTCCTCCTTCTTAGATGCTACATATTCAGCCTGGACTCGCTCAGCATCTAATAAGACTTGGGCCCGCTGGTCTTCAAGGAGGCGAATCTTGGCATTAACCTCCGCTATACTAGCGTCCAACGCAGCTCGCAACTCTACCTTCTCCGGCGTAGACTGAGATAGCCTCTCCACCGCAGCCTCAGTTTCGGCCACCTCGCATTTCCAGACAGCCACGGTGGCCTGATAAGATGACTCAGTTTCAGTGATCAACTTCTCCTTTTCTGCATCTATCAGGACGGAGAGATCATTTCGCTGGATACACTGAAACTCGAAAAGCATCTGGTCCAGCTCGGCCACCGATGCCTCCAGAATCTCGGCCATATGATCATGGCCCTGGTGGGAACGTATCAGACCAATGTGAGAGAGTGCCATAATTTTCGCCGTCGCAAAACTCCCATTGGCATTCATCACTGCCGATACGCCCCTCTGCAACATCTTGTACACCGCCTAAACGATAAACTTCACGTACTCATCCGCATCTGCTAGCACTTGCGGTATCATAGCAGGAGTTGGAGGAGCTGCTCTAGATGGCGGACAAGAAGAAGACCCGCCGGCTTCAATCTGCGATGCTGAAACCTCGGCATCAATGGACTCCCCCCTCAATAGGGGCTTGAACTTCGCCACTGGCCCTAGCAGCCAAAAGAGCAGAAGGAGCCAAGAGGGGCGTCGATATCGTGCCCCAAGTAGAAGGATCAACAGGGGTTTCCAGCAAATCCTTACCCTTCTCAAGCTCGGGAGGACCACCAACGCTAGGGACTATCTCCTCCATCTCCAACACACTATCAGCAGGCCGCACGGGACCTTCCCCCTCTGGCAAGGTAGCGAGATCAGCACTTATTTCCTGACTCGGCTCCCATAGAGTCAGGCTCGACGGACGAGTCTCACCTTCCTCATCGGATCCCTCCACGGGGATAGAATCTGCTGCCACTTCCCGGTCGGCAGCTACCTCAGCCTCCGCTGCCGAGTCTGGGATAGGGCTCGACAACGCTGCAGCCGACCTCCCCCCATCATGACAAGGAGGAAAATCAACCCTCTCCTCTGTTTCAATCATGTATGTTGCTCCTGCAACAGGCTCACTCATCTCTGGAGGAACGTCATCTGAAGACGACGAACTCTACTCCACTTCATCATCTGGAAGCCCCGTATCGACTGGGTCCTCAATGTCAGAGGCCCCCACGGCAGCTTGAACCCTCCCGAGAACTGCTTTAACCTTAGCTTCCTTTCCAACATAATCTGGAGATACTAAAATCTCCGCAGGAACGACATCGTCCGGAATCTCCTCCACGGGAGATATCACGATCGGAGGAATGTGCTCTTCAGATGAGCCCACCACCTCCTTTGATCTGCTGGCACCCGATGTTGGAGTTCGAGGTCTCCTTTTCTGCGGCTCCTACAAAAAGAAAGCATATGTCACAAAAATGGTGGAACTAACCAGACTAAGTGGGACATCCTTACCTCCGCAGGAGCTGAATCTGTTGACACTGCCGGTGACAATGCCTTCTTCTGTCTCTTCGGTGCAGAAGAGCCAGCCTCTGTGTCAGCACGTCTCTTTGGCTGATCGGCCGATAGCTCTACCTAACCCCCCCCGTGGATACGGTAGGGGTACCTCGATAACCCGCCTCTGGCGGGCGGTACGACCGAGCCTTCGCCAACAGGTTCCCAGCCGCCTCTAACTGGGTGCCGACATTGAAACTGGTCTCCGGATCATATCCGGGGGGGCACGGCGTTCATAACACAGTAAAATTTGGCGGCCAAGAAAAGAATAGGCGGCCACGGATTCTGAACAGGCAGCGTAAAGCGAGCTCCGGTACATCCGGCATTGTAGTAATGCCAAGCTCGTGCACCGTCCTGCAAACTTCTAGTATACCCCAGGTTAATACTGGGGTTCTCCAACATCAGCTGAGCATAGCCGAATTTTTGTGCAAAATAGCTCGATAAATATGGTTCCAGGTAACACTGGTTTCTATTCCGATACACCAGATGGGACGGCCGGATGCTTTGCAACCAGCGGAATCCCCATGGAGGCAGAGTGGTGGCATCTTCACCCGAATCCGTTAAGTCTTCGTTGGCCTCAAAACCCAAAAAGACGGGACCAACTTTGGTGATCTCCCACCCCTGAAGGTGGGATAAAACTTTCTTGTAAACAGGAACACCAGTATGCAACCAGCTCCTCTGATTAAAATGGCAGAGGAATGCGTCTCCGGCCCTGTGGTCTTCTTCCGAGCCCGGGCTCATCACGTTAGGATGGTGCAAAATTAACCACCCCATCAAGTAATAAAACGGCAGTTCGGTACGGAGAAAGTTGTTATTCCTACCTCTTTCATGAACCACATTTCCCGCAAATTCTCGTAAACCTCGCAGCAGGTTACACACCATTGCGGGGAGTAAAGCCAGACGACGGCCAAAAACCAACTTCACAGCTGGCAGGATTAGGTTCCGGGTCACCCTCTCCATAGAGCCTGACCCATCCGAAAAGACATAATCCCGGAGCCAAATCATCAGATACGCAGCCAACACTGCTTTGGACGACATCCGATGAGTAAGGTGCCAGAAACAGCTATAGGAGCATTCGTCCGACTGCCGGTCCTCGTTTTCCCGAGGACTCTTCTAACTTAGCCTGCTCATTTCAGAGAGCACCGCGGAACTGAAAAGCGCTGGCGGAGTTGTAAACTGAGAGGGATTCTCTTTGTCATGCTTAAAGAAATAATCTCTCCAAGCAGTCACATGAGGCTGTGACCCGCCCTTATCCCTCTTCTGTATATAATAATGATGACTCGCCACTTCCTTGAAGACGGCCATCATCTCCTCCGCTTTGTCCCCCAGGACTTGGAACTCCTCGTTGGTCGGGAAGTATTCCTCATAAGGTTCTGATCCCCAAGGGAGCCTTGACACCTCGTACATTTCATGAAGTGCAAGTCCCAGCTCCCCCACCGAAGTAAAAAAAAGTCCTGATCTGGGAGTTAAATATCTCCAGAATCGCGAGGAACATATGCCTGTTGATGTCAACGCCTGCCTGGGTTGAAGGATTGCGGCAGTTAGCCCAATCTCTCGGAGTTCGGTTCGAAACTGCGTCAGAATCCAGAGTGTCAGCTTGTCCCACTTGGAAACATAGTGACACCAATCCTCTACCCGAAATTCACCTTTCGGATACGACTGCTTCAACAACAACATACGATTTGCAAAAGTTGAAGTGCCAAAAGCAAATGTGTTGTTAGGGACGTCACTGTAAATTCTTCCAGGATGCAGAGTCCGCCAGGTGAAAGAAGGCCCAGCCCGTACGGCGGCCAAATTATCCTTCTGATTGGAGGTAGCATTGATCTTGATGGTGCCTGCCACCGCTCCCCCCTGAGACGGGATTAGCTCCCAAGACATCCTCCTCTTGGAAGTATGGCAACAGAAAGCCGTCAAAGGCCATTGACGCTCAAGTTGCTTAATAGTCATGTGCACCCCTCTTGCTGTAAAAAAGCAATCTTCCTTGATCTTTAACACCTTTGCTTCGGTAGAAGTAAGGCGGTCCCCAAACAGGAACTCGGGCTTCAAGAAAGTCACATTATCAGAAATGGCAGATTTTAAAATGCTACGCTCCATCATCTGTTGGAGGAACCCATGCTGTTGTTCCTGGATTTGGGTCATTCTCTCGAGAGGCTGATCCAGCATAATGGCAGCTTGGGCAGGGTTTATCACCTCGTTATTATCTACTCCCATCTGACAGAGGACAGCGTCCAGAAGTACTTCATTCAAGAACAGGACGGTCATCGACACTGGTGGTCAGCAAAGGAAGGCAAAGATTCAGATATGTTAGAAACAGCAAAAGAATCTGAGCCACACTCTCATCAGAAGCGCATACCCTGAACCAAGGCTCAAGCGCATCTGAAAAGAAGCTTCGGCGCTTCATCAGGGTCTAAACCCATGCGCGTCAGCAGTGAAGCTTTGGCGCATCATCAGGGTCTAAACCCATGCGCGTCAGCAGTAAAAGCTTCGGCGCATCATCAGGGTCTAAACCCATGCGCGACAGCAGTAAAAGCTTCGGCGCATCATCAGGGTCTAAACCCATGCGCGTCAGCAGTGAAGCTTCGGCGCATCATCAGGGTCTAAACCCATACGCATCGGCAGTGCAGCTTCGGCGCATCATCATGGTCTAAACCCATACGCGTCGGCATTAAAGCTTCGACGCATCATCGGGGTTTAAACCCATGCGCGTCGACAAAAAAGCTTCAGCACATCATCAGGACTCAAGGTCCATGCGCGTCGGCGTATGTGAAGTTCTAAAAATGGCCTATTCGAGTATAGAAAAATATGGTAAAGAATGATGAAACCTACTAGTCACCGTCGGCCTAACCTCGACAGGCGTCCGGGGGACATCATCCGCAGCAGCCTCCACAGGCTCTTTTCCTTTGCCTCGGCCTCGGCCAGCACCACCGCGAGGAGTCTTGGAGGCCATCTCGTAGAAGAAGAAGTTAGGGTTTTTTGAAAGAAGAACTCTAGAGAAGAAGAAAGCAAAGTGGAGAAGAACCCTCTCTCCATCAGACGCCTATTTATAGGCTTAGACATACGCGAAAACCGATGAGGCACGACATCAGCCGCCGCCTCGGGTTCTGTGAGGAGATAACTGCAAATAAATCCAAAAAGATCATCATTAATCTTTTTTTGGTTATCGAAGCGTTATCATTTGCATTAACTGAGAGGAGCATGCGCCCCATCACTGATGCGCGAAGTATCCATGCGCCCGAACAGTCATTCGCCCCTTTGAAGACACCACCATGCTTCTTATTCAAAGTATTCCAAAACTTGACAAAAAGTTTTAAAAATTTTGAAGGGGGTCTTGTAGAAGCATGGAATTTCAGAAACAGAAATCCTATGCGCCTAAACATTACATGCGCCAGGAAGCTCAGATGTAGTACTTGGCACAGCAAACAGCAAAAGCATAGACCTTAAAAGAAGACTTTTATTTCATATAAAAGTCTATTACATGGCTAAAAAAGGCTATACAAAGGAGAACTTCTACAAAACGAAAAGACCCTAAGTCTACAGCCAGGCGCAGCAACCACCATGCGCTCTCAAACAGGCACATCTCGCTATGCGCTCTCAGTCAGGCGTATCTCTTCGGCGTCTCAGTCAGACGTATCTCTTCAAGAGTCTCAGTTATGTGCATCATGAAGTCTCAGCATATGCGCCACTTTGACCCGATCAAATGCTTCGACTAATAAAGCATTTATTAAGCAGAATGAGGGTGGACAATCAACCTCCTAGCTGGAGGAAAAGCTCTCCAAAGCCCAAGGAAGAGGAGAGCACCGCAATCGACCTGCGACAAAAGAAGACTTTCAACACAACCAGAATGGACAACACCCACTCTAGCAGGAGGATGAGTTCTCCCAAAGCCCAAGAAAGATGATCAGAGCACCTTAATTCTGATCTGCGGCTCTTCCAGCATAATGGAGATGGGGCTCGAGCATCCCGATCTTTGGATGCAACAGGCACCTTCCGCCTGCCTCAGAAGCCCTCGACTCCGACTTTTGGATGTACCAGTCACCTTCAAGGGCATCAATGAAGACAATGTATCGCATCTTCTCCCTCGGGAGCATCTCGTCAACAAAATGTGCTCGAGCAAACAAGTTCATTTCGGGAGGACGTAAGAGAACGAGAAGCAAACTCTCTCCTTGCCACTATTTATAGGCCGGGCAAATCAAACCCATGCGCCAAGTGGCAGGCTCTCCGAATCCCGTGCAATGAATTTTCATTAATGGTGATGAACCTGACGCTTCGAATTCGGCCAAGTCAAAAATGGCTATTTAAAGCACTCGAAGAACGTAACAGTCGGGCCAATAAAGACGTGTCATGCAATCGTATGCGCCGGTCAGACCGCGCATCATACTGACGCACCCATCAGCCCCAAGCGCCTTATGAGGATGCGCCCATACGTCCCCATGCGCCTAGTGAAACGCAGATCGATGCGCCCACTCAATAGCCCATCATCCGTCAAAGAACATTAAATGCTGAAGTCTGACACGACAGTAGCCAGTCCCCGAGGACTGAACAGTCGACAGCTTTTTCAGAAGACGAAGCGTCGCCGACGTCAGCATCATCATTACTTTCCTCCGGCGGTTACAAGCCACGTGGCCGCCTAACCATTTCGCATGCGCCTCCGCAGCCATGCGCCTCAGACTTTTTTCTGATCCCTAAAGACAGAAGTCAAAGTCACTACTGAAGCCTCGCATGCGTCTCAAAAGCCGTGCGCCCAGACTGGTTCGTGACTCCTAAAGGTTATAAGCCAAAGTCTCCTCATGCGCCCAATCCCAGACGCATCCTATCATATCACTCTCCACCAAATCCGAGATCTTTGAGCCATGGACCTATGACACGTATCCTTTGACTCGATTTAGCCTATTATAGGGTGCTAATCACCCAAGATCTCAGTAACTGAAAGATCCTCTCCATTACTACGTGTCAGCTCGGCCTCGGCTCACAAAGGCAACAGGAAGAATTCAACTCCTCAATCAGAGTGCATCGCCCATGTGCCTCTATTAGCAATCACCATGTTGCATCCCCACAAACAGGCGTATCCTACATATACGCGCATGAGCAGCCAGCCTGCAAACTATAAATAGAGGGATCATTTCCTTCTTCCACAGCTACGAACCTACGAACACACACATAGAGAGGCATATACAGACACTCAACGTCTCCTTCCTCTCCGCAAGCTCCATGCCCCAGCGCAACTCAGATCTTCAGAGAACCGATAACCGTCGTCAGATCGTCAACGGAGTCAACACATTACCACTCGCTCCATCGGCACAAGGGACCCAGATAAACAAAAGTGTACTCCTAGGACTACATCTAAGTCCTACATTATAACACTGTTATGTTTGTAATTGAAATTGCAATCAAAAGATTTTAATGGCAAACACTAACACGTACGATGTTTTCAGGAAGCAGAATTTTCAGATGAAGGCAACATTTATGTGGACCATCAACGACTTTTCGGCCTATAGAATGTTATCTGGATGGAGCACTCATGGCCGTCTCTCATGTCCATTTTGCATGGACCGTACTAAGGCTTTCCGCTTGAAACACGGAGGAAACCCGTGCTTCTTTGATTGTCATCGACAATTTCTGCCAAAATATCATCCGTTCAGAAGGAACATGAATGCATTCCGTGCCGGCATTGTAGAGAAGGGTGATCTATCGCCAAGGAAGTACGGAGCCACGATATGGGAGGAGGTTAGAGATTTTCCAAGTACTATTGAAGATCCTACAACTGGGTACAAGTGCGATGGATTTGGTAGAGATCATAACTGGACAAAGAAGAGCATATTCTGGGATCTGCCATATTGGAGTACCAATCTGATCAGACATAATCTTGATGTCATGCATATTGAGAAGAATGTGTTTGATAACATAATTAATACTGTGATGGATGTAAAGGAAAAAATGAAAGACAATCCTAAGGCCAGGTTGGACTTAGAAGCAATATACAAATGCCCTGCGTTGCATTTGATAGAGGAGAATGGAAAACAGTTCCTGCTGAAGTCAATTTTTTTACTTGACAATGAGAATAAAGTGAGAATGAGTCAAAAAATCAAAGGAGGACAGTTTAAAATTTCTAAGGAAGACAATAAGCAGCAAAATAGATATACAAAATCTGATAAGGAATTTTCCTAGTGTGATTGAATACCTTCAAAAATATACTAATTCCTACTGCAGGCTGCAGCGATATTCGAGTTCGAATACCATTACATTTCCGACATCGACCTGCATGGGCCACCACTAAAACGTGTCACTACCTGTACCCTAGAGTAAGGGCACGAGACGTGGGTACGTCCAGCCTACGCCGCAGTATCGGCGGTAGAACGCTGTCCTAGGTCACAACATCTAACAGTTAAAGGTAATAAACAGTTATACTCCCCGAATGGGGGTGACATAACAGAATATATCTCAATCACAACTAAGGTAGAACGAAAATGAGATAGAATGATATAAAAGATAATATCCAGAACAGAAGAAATCACAGAGATACAAATCCAGAATTCTAAGTGTCTATAAATAAATACATGTCCCAATCTCAGAATCTATGTACAATAATCCAAGTAAAGCAAAGACAATCCTAATCTAAGGGAGTGTCATCTACTGCTAGTGGATCCTGCTGCTGGTCCAAGTCCAGGCACTCATCTAAAGTAGCACCGTAGTAGGTAGGGCAGAACGCCTCAGCCTCGTCCTCAGTAAAATTTTCAACAGGTCCAGTCAGGACAGGAGC
>JANAVB010044419.1:16549555-16674555 GCA_029216955.1 Iris pallida
GTGTATCAGGAATATCAATCACCATGCCTTCAATCCCCATTTCGAAACCAAATTTCCAATCAAAACCTAAACTAATGTGTAAACATAATCTAATACAGGTTATACATCATAAATAGGATCTATTTAGCAATTAAAAACATAATTTAAACTATTTAAAATGAATTAACAGAGAACACAAACACTGTGCACACTGAACCGCACAGTACACTACTCGTGCACACGCAATATCGTGTCCGACACGACACGAGGGGTCGTGCCACTTGGGGGACCCCGTGTCAGTCATGGACACGACACGTGTGTCAAATTATACATGTCGGGGTGGCGTGTGCACAGAGAAAACAGCCCCGAGTAGCAGGGCATGCTTCCTGCCCGCGCGCGCGTGTGTGCGACCGCGTGTCCGCGTGTCCGTGCGACTCGATACGATGCTAAATCATGCTTAGTGCAATAGAAATGCATAAGCGAGGTCTAAATCTATTTTTCTATTCAATTACATTCCTAAAATTAGGTCGAAATGCCCTTTGAGGTATTTCGTCAAACACATAATGGCAAGGCTGATACGTGTTTGATACGGACACGTAATGGACTCAAATTTTAGGGTTAGCTAATCCTACTGTTAGGTTAGGGCTAGGGCATCCTAGTAATGCAATAAAATAGTAAATTCATGGTGAGGAATGGAACATACCTATTGATGTCAAATCCTCACAAAAGCCCCAAATAAAATGGTTCCTCAAGCTCCCAAAATATCCAAAAATTGTGTATTCCCTGAAATCTCTCAGTAACAACAGCAAGTACAATAAAATTAGGTCCTAATGCAATTGATTTGGGTAGAAAATGAGCTAAATAGGAATTTCTATGATTTAAGGAAGATGGGGACTCACCTTTTTCCAAACTTGTAATAATCCCAATGGAGGCTAGCCCTAATTTCTAGGAGGGGATTAAATAGGGGGAAGGGATCAATGTGGCCGGACATGGGCTGATTAGGGTTAGGGTTTGGATACATGGTGTGGGCCTATGGGCTTTTAAGGCAGTCATATAATGACTTGTGAAACCATAAGTCATTCCTTAATCAAACTAACTCCTAATTTCCCCAAACTAGTTCTAATGAGTATGAAATCACTAACTTAGGTCAAGCTAGGGTTACTTAACCTAACCAAATGGTCATGACCTAGGTTAGCCTCTAGGACAGTCTCCTAAGTCAACATTAGTCAAAGTCAACTATAGCACCAAAACAATTATACCAAAAATCACTTATAAATTCTAATAAATATAATTAATAATAATAATTTCAAATTAATTCCAAAATTTTGAAAATGACCAAAATACTCTCAAGCTAGAAAACTGGTAGTGACAAATCTACCCCCTTAAAATAATTTCGTCCTCGAAATTAAAGACGAAACTAACTGCTGAGAAGGATAGAAAAGTATACCTCAAGGTCCAAAAAGATAGGGGTACCGCTCGCGCATCTCATCCTCCCGCTCCCAGGTAGACTCTCCTGGAGAATGATGCCTCCATGCGACGCGTACCAAGGGTATCACCTGGTTCCTTAGTACCTTCTTCCGGCGATCCAGAATCTCTACAGGCTGCTCTGGATAACTGAGAGTAGGTCCAACCTCTATCTTCGAGTGATCGAGCACATGGCAAGGGTCAGCCACGTACCGTCTCAACTGTGATACGTGGAATACGTTGTGGACTCCCACTAGTATAGGTGGCAAGTCTAGCCTGTATGCCACGTCACCGACTCTCCCGCTAATAACGAAAGGGCCGATGAAGCGCGGGCTAAGCTTTTCACCTCCACCAAAACGTATCGTACCACGTGTCGGAGATATCCGCAGAAAAACCATGTCTCCAACCTAATCACAAGCAAGTTCTCAAGTTACTAAAAATCAAACACGATCAATCAAACAAAACAAAATACAACCTACTTCTAATCCTATCTCTAAATCTGTACCTCAAACTCCAACGGCCTCCGGTGGCTATCGGCCCAGTACCGATGTCTGTCCTGCGCCACGCGAAGTCTGTCCCTGATGAGCTTCACCTTCTCGGCTGCATCAACAACCATCTCTGGTCCCAGTAAATCTTGCTCTCCAACATCATCCCAAGATAAGGGTGTACGATACCTACACCCGTACAGAGCCTCAAACGGTGACATCTCAATGCTGGCCTGATAACTGTTGTTGTAAGCAAACTCCACCAAATGTAGATGATCCTCCCAGGAACCTCCAAAATCCAGGACGCACGTCTGCAGCATGTCCTCAAGGGTCTGAATAGTCCTCTCTGACTGTCCGTCCATCTGGGGGTGGTATGAAGTACTAAACTTGAGCTGAGTGCCCAAACTAGTCTGCAGACTCCTCCAGAAATGGGAAGTAAAGCGACTATCCCGATCTGAGACAATGCTGACGGGAACTTCGTAAATCCTGACTATCTGCCTCATATACAACTCTGCAAGCCTCTCTGTAGACGTACCCACCTTGAATGGCAAGAAGTGGGCCGATTTGGTCAACCTGTCAACAATGACCCAAATCGCATCTTTCCCTCCTGGTGTACGCGGCAACCCTGATACGAAATCCATGGTAATATGTTCCCACTTCCACTCTGGAATGGGCAACGGCTGCAATAATCCTTCGGGCCTCTACCTCTCTGCCTTGACCTGCTGACAGACCAAGCATCTAGCTACGAAGTGGGACACCTCCCGTTTCATCCCGTACCACCAGACATGCTCTCGCAGATCCCTGTACATCTTGTTGGCACCAGGATGTATAGAGTACTGCGATCTGTGAGCCTCCTGCATGATCTTCTCTCTGAGCTCCCCGTTAGGCACACATAACCTGGAACCGTGCCTCAAGGCACCATGCTCTGCAAGTGAAAACTCGCCATCCACCAAACCTGCACGAACCTGCTCTCGGATACACCGCAGAGCCACATCCTCAAACTGCGTCTCCTTGATCCTCTCCATCAAGTCCGACTGTAACTGAAGGCCCCATAACTGCATCTGCACCCCTGGCACAATCACCTCAATCCCAAGGCTCTCCAAGTCTGCAAGCAAGTGTCGATCCATAGTCAAACACATGGCCGTCGAATACCTACTCAAGGCATCGGCAACCACGTTGGCCTTCCCCGGGTGATACTGAAGTGAGATGTCAAAGTCCTTCATCAACTCTAGCCATCTGCGCTGCCTCATGTTGAGCTCTTTCTGTGTAAACACATACTTCAAGCTCTTTTGATCTGTGAAAATCTCCACCCTCTCGCCATACAGGTAGTGCTTCCACAACTTCAAAGCAAAATTCACCGCTGTCAGCTCCAGGTCATGGGTAGGGTAGTTCTTCTCATGGGGACGTAATTGCCTGGAAGCATAGGCAATCACCTTCCCATGCTGCTGCAAGACACAATCCAGCCCCTTCCTTGAAGCATCACTATAAATAGTGAATCCACCCGATCCTGAAGGCAATGTCAGAATCGGAGCCGTCGTAAGCCGCTTCTTCAACTCATCAAAAGCTGCCTGACACTCCTCTGACCAAACGAACTCAGTATCCTTCCGGTTCAACCGTGTCAACGGCTCTGCAACCCGGAAGAAATCCTGCACAAATCTCCTATAATATCCTGCCAGCCCCAGGAAACTCCTGATCTCTGCTACTGAAATCGGTGCTGTCCAAGCCTCAACTGCTGAGATATTCTTGGGGTCAACTGAGATACCATCTCCAGTCACCACATGCCCCAAGAAGTCCACCCGGTCCAAGAAAAACTCACACTTGGAGAGTTTCCCATAAAGCTGCTCCCTCCTGAGAGTCTCTAGCACTATCCGTAGATGCTCCTCGTGCTCCTCCTCTGCCTTGGAATATACCATGATATCATCAATGAATACCACCACGAACTTGTCCAAGTACTGGTGGAACACCTTATTCATAAGGTTCATAAACACTGCTGGTGCATTGGTCAGCCCAAACGGTATAACCAAAAACTCAAACTGCCCGTACCGCGTCCTGAAAGCGGTCTTGGGAATATCCTCCTCTTCACCTTTACCTGGTGATAACCTGACCTTAAATCAATCTTGGAGAACACCCGAGCTCTGTTCAACTGATCAAAGAGATCATCGATCCGCGGCAGTGGGTATCTGTTCTTGATCGTCAGGTTGTTAAGTGCCCTATAGTCGATACACATCCGTACCGACCCATCCTTCTTGGGTACAAAAAGTACCGGTGCACCCCAAGGTGAAGAACTAGATCGGATGAACCCCTTGTCCTGCAGCTCATCCACCTGGTTCTTCAGCTCCACCAGTTCACTGTTGTTCACTCGATAGACATGCTGAGATATCGGTTCCGCACCGGGAACCAAGTCTATCGAGAACTCTACATCCCTGTCCGGTGGAAGCCCTGGCAACTCCTCTGGGAATATGTCCATAAACTCTGCGATCAAGGGATACGGAGCCACCTGCTCCTCGACTGATGCTCCACAGAAAACTCCGACGTCCTGCTCTGCCTGCCGCCGGGTGTACTCAAACTCTGGCTCTCCTGGCGCCCCGAACAAAACTCTACCCCCTCGGCAATCAATACGGGCGTGGTGTCTACTCAGCCAGTCCATACCTAATACAATGTCGTAGTTCGGTAAAGGCATGACGAGTAAACTCACTCCCAACTCTCGGCCTCCCAATATGACGCTCTGCCCTCTGCAAACATCACTCACGAGGATGACCCTACCCCTGGTCATGATCTTGCAGGTCCTAGACAATGGTTCAGAAACCAGACTGTGTCTAATAGCATACGATACTGACACAAAGCTGTGGGAAGCCCCGGAATCAAAGAGTGCAAATACTGGAAGGGAATCGAGAAGAACCGAACCTGCTATCAGCTCTCTGATGGCCTCGGCATCCTCAGCTGCCATGACGAAAGCTCGTCCCTGCTGTCCACCTCGTGCCTGCTGCTGGTGCTGCTGGAACCTCTGATGCTGGGTCTGCAGGGCTGGTCCCTTCGGCTGACCTGTCGGAGCCTTGGCTGCCCCAGCTCCTCCTGGTATCGGACGCATCGATGCCACTGGACAATCTCGCATCTGGTGATCCGCTGATCCACACATCAAGCATCTACCGAGTCTCTTCCTATATTCGTCCCACTTGTGCCCAGGCTTTTTACAGAATGTACAACTAACAGCCTGCTGCCTGGGTACCTGCTGCCCCCTCTGCTGCTAGTACTGCACCTGCTAAAAAGGTGCACGGCCCTGATGCTGGTGCTGCTGAACTGGCCTCTATGGCTACTGATGCTGGAAGTGAGGCCTCTTGGCCTGCCCCTGACTACTGCTACCACCCTGGAAGTCGCGACCCCTCTTCTGCTTCAGCCCTAGGTCGTCCTCCGCCGTAATGGCCCCAAAAAATATCTCAGCAAATGTGGCGTTCCGGTCGCTCTTAGTCAGCGACCGAACCTCTCTAATCAGACCTCGGCAAAACTTCCTCGCCTTCGTCTTCTCAGTCAAGTCATTAATAAAATGGGCCAGTCTACAAAACTTCGCAGCATACTCAACTACCGTCTGGTTTCCCTGAACCAGACCCTTGAACTGTGTCTCGATACCTCCCAAGGCCACATCAGGGAAGAACTGCTCCTTAAACAGCTCCTTGAACTGGACCCAAGTCTGGCCCTTAACTCCCATCCTGGGATCTGTCTGATACCACGCACGGGCTAAGTCCTGCATCTGGCTGCCCGCCGCCTCGATCTGGAGTCGATCTGGTATCTCTGCCAGTCGGAAGATTTCCTCAATATGCTCTATCCAGTCGTCTGCATAGTGGATGCCCTCTGTGCCGAAGAACTCCCGAGGGTGCATCTTCTGGAAGTCCTGTATATCCTTCTCCCTCCGACGGGGCTGCAGCTGGGTCCCCTGAGCTGTGATCATCTCTACTGTAGTACGAACCAACTGGTGTGCCTCATCTATCCCCTGACAAAAATCTGCAGTCTGCCTCGTCTGCTGCTGCTGGTGGGACTCAAGAATCCTCTCCACGAAGGAGAAGAGATGTGCAGCGTCTACCATCCCCACAGGCGGAGGCTGCTACAGTGGAAGGATCTCAGGAATCACAACCGGCCTCCTCACTGGTGGAGGTGCTCCTCCAAAAATGGCAGAAACACCGACTCCTGAGGGCTGCACTGGCCCTGTGGCACCGGGAGCTGGCTGCTGCTGAGGTCGAGAGGTGCTAGACCCCTCTCCAGCGTCTTCCAGTCCAGGGCGATGCGATCGCGTCTCAACCATCCTAGAGACACAGATCAAACAAGAAACAATTACTGAGAATGAGTCAAAAAATCAAAGGAGGACAGTTTAAAATTTCTAAGGAAGACAATAAGCAGCAAAATAGATATACAGAATCTGATAAGGAATTTTCCTAGTGTGATTGAGTACCTTCAAAAATATATTAATTCCTACTGCAGGCTGCAGCGATATTCTAGTTCGAATACTACTACATTTCCAACCTCGACCTGCATGGGCCACCACTAAAACGTGTCACGACCCGCACCCTAGAGTAAGGGCACGAGACGTGGGTACGTCCAGCCTACGTCGTAGTGTCGGCGGTAGAACGTTGTCCTAGGTCACAACATCTAACAGTTAACGGTAATAAACAGTTATACTCCCCGAATGGGGGTGACATAACAGAATATATCTCAATCACAACTAAGGTAGAACGAAAATGAGATAAAATGATATAAAAGATAATGTCCAGAACAGAAGAAATCACAGAGATACAAATCCAGAATTCTAAGTGTCTATAAATAAATACATGTCCCAATCTCAGAATCTATGTACAGTAATCCAAGTAAAATAAAGTAAAGACAATCCTAATCTAAGGGAGTGTCATCTACTACTAGTGGATCCTGCTGCTGGTCCAAGTCCAGGCACTCATCTAAAGTAGCACCGTAGTAGGTAAGACAGAACGCCTCAGCCTCGTCCTCAGTAAAATTTTTAACAGGTCCAGTCAGGACAGAAGCGAGTACAGTACATCTCAAAAATCATAGCAGGTCAGGATATATAATCATGCTAGAGAGTAAGATACAAGATACTGAAAGAATAACATGATAAAAAGAGAGAGACTGTAAATAAATAGCTACAGTATATAAAGAACTAACAGTGCTAGTGATTCAGAGCACAAGATGGTTATGTAGATGGCACGATGTTGTACACGAGTAATCTACAGAGGTTGTACACGAGTAATCTACTGGATTGAATACATAACCACTTCTACTCCCCCGCCCCAATCAATACATAAGGATCTAGTTAAGTTATGTTATTGTACACAAAGGTCATGTGAATACATGATTATACACGATTTCACACGTTTCGTACACTGTAGAAGCATGGAAAATACTAAAGGAAATGATTCATGCGGCTAGGAAAGATTCATGCGGCTCAGAGGACTCATGCGGCTCAGGGAATCATGCGGCATAAGGAGCTATGCGGCCCAAAGCATTCCATACGGCCCAGAGGACACGTGGCCTGATAGTGCTCCCCTCCGATCCATGCTGCATTAATTGCTATGACGGCTGACCCCTCTGAAAAGTTGACAGCCCTGACATAAAGGCAGGTAATTATGACTCTGTCATAATGATGAATCTCTAGGGAAGAGGAAAGAAATCTCTGACACAAATCTCCTGAGAGCCATATAAATGCCACGTGGCCTTGCTACGTGGGCGTTCGTATGCGGCTCGCTTCTCATGCGGCTCAGAATAAATCCTATGCGGCTCAGGCCATAGAAACCTCATGCGGCTCGAGCAAAGGACTTCCCATGCGGCTCAGAGTGAATCCATCCTATGCGGCTCAGGCCATGAAAGCCTCATGCGGCTCGAGCGATGACTTCTCATGCGGTTCAAGAGGATCATGTCCATGCGGCCCAGGCGGATATATACCTATGCGGCCCACAAGGATTACTCCTCTGTGGTTAGAGGACTCAAGTGAGGGCCACTGCCCACGCAGCCCTGACACGTAGGCTTAACCATATGCGGCTCACATTCATATGCGGCTCACTAGTCATGCGGTTCAGATCCCCCCAGCAGCTTCTAGGACACGTGTCCTAAGCCAATTAATTCCTCAGATTTGCTGCCATTAAAGATTGGGTCAAATCCCAATAATCGGGGACACGTGGCAGAAGAATAGATCTAATTTATTCGTAGATATCAGAAGATCAGTATAAGGAAGATTTATTCCAATCAGCATTAATTGCTCATGGGATTTGGTGTAATCTACAACTAATGGCCCAGATTCATCATAATCAAGATGAATGGCCTAGATTGACCAATCCACAGGCCGCCGCCATCTCCAAGAGCTAATCATTGGCAACCCTAATGATCACATCCCACTATTATAAATAGCAAGGTGCCATTCCCTTGTGAAAATATACAATATCAAAGAGATAAAGATATACAATTTCAGAGAGAAAAATACGCATATACAGAGAGACTCCCCAATAGTCAGAGAAAAGAATACACAGAGAGAGAGAGAAGCCAGAAGAGCAACAGAGGAGCAAGAAGAGCATTTCTTCGTCAACGCCAACCATCTTTTCATAAGGAGCCAAGGCTGCATACCGATCGTCCAAGGAGTAAGACAGGGCTGTCGTCGCCTTCCCGAGCCTCTATCGTCACCCCCCAGAATATAAAATAAACAATTGTACTTAGACTGTTGTACCTAGGTTTTCGTCCCTAGGCTTTCTTTGTACAAGCGAGTTTGTAACGTGAAGTAAAAGTTCGGTCCTCCGATAATTGTTCTGTTCTTTTATATTTTATGGCAAACACGATGGCGACTCTGCTGGGGACTAACTTCTCCACGGCTGAGGAGTTGGTGACGCAATCGGATGCAGCCAAGCTTGGCTCCACGTAACAAAATATGGTCGCCCGGTTCGACCAACAGGCGTTCGAAGAAATGCTCTCCGACAAAAACACTGGCCCGGTCCAGAAGCGAGCCCGCACAAAGAAGGCCCGTGAGGAGTGGAGACCCCGATCCTTCGTTCCTGCTGAAGCTCTTGCAGAGACACCCTCTGTTGTTCAAGACGGAAAGCAAGATTCCCCTGCGGCCCCACTTCAGATCGTAGACAACTCTGTTGTCCCCAAGTCCGGCAGAAGAAAATACTATGATGCTGGACTTGCAGGGGCAAAGAGGAACTCTATGAGATCCGAGCCGCATTAGGTTATCAGCCGCAGGGAGAAAGCTCATGCGGCTACATGCTTCAGCCGCAGGGAGAAAGCTCATGCGGCTACATCCTCCAGCCGCATGAAGAAAACTCATGCGGCCATATCTGTCAGCCGCATAGCTTATGCGGCTACAGTTGCCAACCACACGAATGAAACTCATGCGGCTGTGGGAGTCAATCGCTTACAGAAAACCCATGCGGCCACAATTGCCCACCGCATGCGGCCAGCCTGTACGGTCGTGACTCCTAGCCGCACAAAAATAATTCGTCCGACGGCAGAAGACAACCGCATGCAGACAGCCGGTACGGTACCCAACTCTAGCCGCATAGCGTCCATTTCATGCTTCTCTCGATCAGTCATCGACCGTCTCTCATGCGGTCCTGACCCTGATGATTCTCTGGATGATAAGCCAGACTCTGTGGCATTCAACTTGGACTCCTCCTATTACGCACCCGCAAGTGCTAAAAGGAGGAAGTCTAGGACAGCGCGGGCTCATCAGGCCCAGCCAGCTGTCCCAACCTCTGACTATCGGGGCGTCCCGTTGACTATCACACGGGCCTCGGATGGAAAGTTGTATACAACCGCTCGAGTCCAGCCCCCGGCGGCAAACGGACAGAGTGGTTCTTCTGACTTGCGGGAGGCGATCCTCCACAAACGCAAGGAAAGAGGAGGAGTGTCGGCATGCAAAGATTCCTCGCTTGGACATCGCTGTACCCAAATCATCGTCAACTGCTGTTGCAACAACGCAGCAACGACGGAAGATCGGCCATCCGTCTTCCAAAGACTACAGCATCCGAACTCAGAAGATGAGGCACCTCCGGTAGTCTCCTGCAATTCCGCTCAGAAGGTCCCTGCCGAAGGGAGAGGGAAAAAGACAAGCATCTTCAGTCCCAAGATATCAACCACCACAGTTAAGAAACTATCGTCTAAACGGTTGTCCTCTACTGGTGTATTCCAACACACCCGTTCAAAGACGAAATTTACCGCGATGGGAAATTCATCATCCACATCGATGGGGGTTGAGGGAACTGGGGGTAGAACTCCTCTGGACATCCACAACAATCCGATATTTCAAGGAGCCGAGCCCGGGCAAACAACTCTTCCATCAGGGGCAACAGACGCTGATGTCCCCGAGGACATCCGTAACTCTCAAGACGAAGCAAGCTCTGAAGCTGGGGACACCGTTCCCTACGAGTCCGAGCCTGAAAAGAACATTCCCACCTATCCCGATGACTTTTTGGTGCACGGGTACGACTCGGAGGGCACATCCTCCACCGTTCCTTCCATCCCTACTCATGTAAGGACGGTTTTCATGACGGACAGCAACCAAGGTGGTTCCAATGATCGCCAGCGCATCGACAATCTCGAAGCCATATTACTTGCTTTGGTCAAGTCTGTAGACGAGATTAAAGCGGCTCTGCCAACTCTACAAGGAGGAACGCCTGGTCAAACAAGCACGGGCCCTGCGGTCAATGTGGATTCAAACTCAGCGGCACCAAATCCGGGCAATAATCCTTCCGAAATAACAGCCCCTACCGCGACAGATGAGACCCGAGAAGTAAGGAAAGAGGTCCAGGAGCTCCAAGCCATGTTCTATGCCCGAGAGAACGCTCAAGATCTCAGAATACGGCAACCATACCCTGCTGAATGGAGGGATGTTCCATTCCCACCAAGATATAAGCCGTTCAATATCAACCCGTATGATGGCAAAACCTTAGCAAGTCGGTACATCACTTACTTTGAGGTCACCACCGACCATCTGCCTCATGATGATGCGATCCTCACACGGTTATTCATCGGGACATTGGAAGGAGTCGCCTTCGATTGGTACCGCAATCTACCAGACAACTGCATCCACTCCTTCGCCGGCTTCAAGCGCCTGTTCTTGGAACGATTCTACGAAGTAGGACAGGACGTCACTATGTCCACTCTTATGGACGTTGTCCAAGGAGAGAAGGAGTTGACAAGAAACTACATCGAGCGGTTCCGCCAGACCGCCATGAAGCTGCCTTCCGGAAATCCAGATTCCTCTTTGATTGAAATTTGCCAAAAGAGACTGCTTCCAACGATCAGTCTCTGGATGGGCGAAAGTCAATTCAAAGATTGGAAGGCGTTCATCATCAGCGCCACAAGCGCCGAAGAACGACTGAAGAAGGCTCGCCAACTGGGATTGCATATCTCAGAAGGAGAAAACAAGGGCAAGCGTCCCAACAACGATAATGGGGGCAACCCCTCCAACAATCGGGACAGCAAGGGAAAGCAGGCTATGGTGGCCGACACGGCCCAGAAGCCCGAGCCACAACCAGCAGACTAACAATGGCCTCAGATCACTTACTCTTTCGAAGACGGCCACGTCAAGCCTATCTTGGACATGCTCATACAAGGAGGTAGAATTCAGCTTCCTCCACCGAGGCGGGAGCCTCGGCCGGCTGATTTGGAGAATCCAAAGTTCTGCCATTACCACCGTTATGTACACCACGCTACACACGACTGCTACCAACTAAAACGGTACATCCAAAGCCTCATCGATTCGAACGCTCTGGCCATCGACTTCGAAGAGGTAACCGTAGCAGCCAATATGGTGTCCGTACAATTCGGCAGCTTCCCTCCGACGGAAACTCAAGACGGGGTAATCCCCGTCCCTCTGGCGACAATGGAGATTACCAATCTTCCACCTCCCTGGGAACAGGCTGCTGGTCTAGTACCTCTCACCACCTCACGAGGGGAGGTCATATGGGTCCATCCAGACTTGGTGTCAGAAGTAACTCGGCCCAAACCATCTCCCACTAACAAGAAGAGTAGAAAAATCAGGACCTGCCACACAATCTCAGCAGACAACGAGGAAGCTACAGCCGTCTTCACGCGGTCCGGAGCGCAATCCCAACCTGTGGCTGACAGCCCAGCTGAAAATCATCAACCTACTACAACTGATGCTCCGGGACCGGCTCAGCCTTCGACGACCGACAAGCCTAGGCCGAAGGAGACTCGCATCGACAAATCTCTCCGAAAGGACGCAGCCCAAGGGCTAGAGAGGCCCTATAACTTTGACATCTTAGCACAATTGGCTAACACTCCGGCCAAATTGTCACTGTACGAACTCCTAAGGCTCTCCAAGGACGTTCGTATTGCATTGAGCGAAGCACTCCACAATACCGATGCTTATCTGGCTCAATCCAACCTCACCGGGGAGGACTCACCCGTGGATCTCCAAGACAGCGCCTGCACGGGAGCAATGCCCAACATCGTCTTCACTCCGCAGGATATGCTCATCAAAACCAACCTACATGATCGCCCACTATACTACACGGGATACATCGGCGACGTGAAGGTGGATCGGATGCACATTGATCCTGGCTCTTCCATAAGCATCATCCCGAAGGGTCTGCTACATCATCTCCGCATCCCAATGCATCGTCTGACACCTACAAGCACCGCCATCAGCGGTTTCAATTCGGGCTGGAGCTACCCTATTGGGAAGATTCATCTGAAGTGTCAAATTGGAGACCTCCAATCCGAAGTCACCTGCTACGTCATAGATGCAGACACTTCTTACAACATCCTCTTGGGGCGTCCATGGATTCACGATTATATGATCGTGCCTTCCACGCTACACCAGTGCTTCAAATATGTTGACAAACACGGCTTCGGGAAGACAGAATTTGCTGATATCGATCCCTTCAAAGGGGTCGAATCCTACTACTCAGACTCCTGCCTATACGAAAGGTCGAAGAGGCACCTTGATGAAGGAGACGCACAAACTCATACCGAGACAGCCACGGGATCAGAAGGACCCCTGACGATCCACCTCCAAGCTCACAAACCGGGCAAGTCTGCACCCCTTACCGCCACTTTGCGGAAGGACGCAATCAGCCTCTCAGCACAGGAGGAGCAAATGATAATCCGGCTGCCAAGGTCCGGCCAAGTGCCGAGACCCACAACTGAGCCACTGACAATCAGGCTACCAAGAGTCAGCCAACCACAAGCAGGGAAGCTCAACCCCTCAGACAGGCCCATGACGATACGCCTTCCCAGGAAGGGTAGTCATCCCGATGCAAGGTTTGACACTTCTAGCGAACCAGCCACTCCTCGCCCCACATCAAATGTCAAACTGGGGGTCGCTATGGAACACGGTATAGACGCTCACCTACACACACAGGTGACAAATGTGTACACCGCGATCCAGCTTACTCCAACAGAAGACGCTTACCGAATATTTGAGGGAGGAGATCATCCGATCATCTTCGGCCGGACGAACAACCCGCATCCCCTCACCATAGAAGAAGTCGACCTCGGGTCAGATGCCGGGAGACTGCCTCTGTATCTCTATAGCCCTCAATCCAAATATCTCATGCAGAAATAGGGGTATGATCTAGAGACGGCGCCAGGATTGAACTACGGCACTGGGCGACGATTACCTTTGAAGCCGCCAGTCCCGGCGGGCAAATCACGGAACTACTATAACAAAACTCAATGCGGGTTAGGGTATGTAACGCCTACTACGACCCCTGAAAGTTCAGATGAAGAATGCGACTGGCAGTCACATTCAACCGGATCACCAACTTCCGACTCAGATACCAGCATCGGAGATGTGTTCAGACAAGTCATGTCAGTCAACATGGCATTCGCCGACGCTTACGAGGAAGACGAAGACATCCACGAAATCCTCGAACTAGAGCCATGGGCCCAGCAATTAGACGCACAACGGGAAAAGCGGTTCGAACTGAGAGAACCTCCTACTGAAGATGAGGTCATACAAGTGGATCTCGGCAGCGAATCTTCTCCAAAACCGATTTTCATCAGTAAAAGCCTAACTGACGAAGAATGGGAGTCGCTGTTAGAACTTGTCAGAGAGTACATTGATGTGTTCGCCTGGAGCTATGAAGACATGCCAGGGTTAAATCCTGACATCGCTCTTCACAAACTCAATATTCGACCGAATGCGAAGCCGGTCAAGCAACAACAGCGACGCTTCCGTCCAGGCATCATGGACGCGATCGAAGCTGAAGTCAACAAACTGATAGCTAGCGGTTTCATTCGTGAGGAGCAACATCCCGATTGGGTCGCCAATATAGTACCCGTCCTCAAGAAGAATGGGAAGATTCGAATCTGCATCGACTTCCGCAACCTGAACGAGGCATGCCCCAAAGATGAATTCCCCCTTCCTATCACAGACATCATGATCGACAATACCTGCGGCTTCGAACGCATGTCATTCATGGATGGCTTCTCGGGGTACAACAAAATCAAAAAGTCTCCGGATGACGAAAAGCATACTTCATTCCGAACACCAATTGGCACGTACTGCTACACAGTCATGCCTTTCGGTTTGAAGAATGTCGGCGCCACATATCAAAGAGCTATGAGCATCATCTTCAGAGACCACTTACGCAAGACAGTGGAGTGCTACGTTGACGATATAGCCGTTAAAAGCCGTAGCAAGGGAGACCATCTGCAGGATCTAAGGACGGTATTCGGTCTAATACGAATGCACAATTTGAAGATGAACCCCACAAAGTCCTTTCTGGGCGTATCCAGCGGGAAGTTCTTAGGCTTCATCATCACTGCAAAGGGTATCCATGTAGACCCTGAGAAGACAAAAGCAATCATGGAGATGGGTCCCCCGAAAAATCTCCGCGAACTCAGAGGCCTTCAAGGGAGGCTAGCTTACATCAGAAGGTTCATTTTCAACCTCTCCGGGCGATGCCGACCATTCACGTACCTCATGAAGAAAGGAGTCTCATTCATATGGGACGAGGAATGCCAGCGTGCTTTCGACAGCATCAAAGAATATTTGTCAAAATCCTCCGGTCTTGGTGGCCCCAGTCCCTGAAAAACTATTCCTGCTCTATGTACGAGCAATGGAACACTCCCTCGGTGCCCTGTTGGCACAAAACAACGACGCAGGCCACGAACAAGCCATATACTATCTCAGCCGAATGATGGTTGGGCCAGAGCACCGATACACCGCAGTAGAGAAGGAATGCCTCGCCTTGGTGTTCGCCATTCAGAAAACGCGACACTATGTCACCGGACAAACGATACATGTGATCTCACGGGTCAACCCTCTCAGAGTCCTCATGACCAAACCAGGGGCACTCAGCTCTCGCCTCGCTACATGGGCAATATTGCTGTCCCCTTATCATATGATCTTCGTCCCACAAAAGGCAATCAAAGGTCAAGCCCTGGCAGACTTCTTAGCAGCCCACCCAGGCTCGGAGTCCTCCAGAATATACGAAGAGATTCCAGACGAGGTCGCCGACTCGCATACAACCTCTCACGAGGCTATATGGCGAATGTTCTTTGACGGTGCTTCAAGGACCGGACCTAAAGGCAATATAGTCGTCGGAGTCGGGGTAGTACTGGTCTCCCCTTCCGGATTGGTGATCAACCACGCCTATTCCCTCACAGAACCCTGCTCTAACAATGTGGCCGAGTATAACGCTCTGGTCATTGGCCTCCAACTCGCAAGAGAGCTGGGGGTAGAATACCTTGAAGCATACGGCGATTCCCAACTAATCGTCAATCAGATCCGGGGTTCGTACGAAGTCCGCCACGAAGACATGATCCCTTATCACCAAATAGCGATCGATATCATCTCGTCATTTGAGGGGTTCTTCATCGAGCACGTCCCCAGACTCCGAAATATTGAAGCCGATGCCCTAGCTGGTCTTGCCGCTTCCCTAGCAGTTCCAAATTATGATCGCCAATCAGTGGAAGTGATAGGCCATGAACTGGTTTGTCCCAAAAACAATGTGCAATTCGTGGCAAGTTATTCCACACAGACGATCGATGACGCCCCAGATTGGAGACAACCATTCATCGACTTCGTCGTCTACGACATCATGCCCGAGAACCCAAAGGAAGCCACTTCCATCAGAAGACGTTCTCTCAGATTCTTCTACGATACAGAGACGAAGATGCTGTATCGCCGCTCCTACGACAGATTATTACTTCGGTGTCTGTCAAACACAGAAGCCAAAAAAGCAGTACGAGAAGCTCATGACGGTGTCTGCGGAGCCCACCAGCCCGGCCCAAAACTACAAGATCGTCTTCGTCGAATGGGCTACTATTGGCCCACGATGGTGGCAGATGCGATCGAATATGCTAGAAAGTGCAAAGCTTGCCAAGTCCACACGAACTTCATTCACCAACCATCCGAATTTCTATATCCGACGGTGGCATCCTGGCCATTCGAAGCATGGGAAATGGATATCATTGGTCCAATCACCCCACCTTCCTCCAGAGGATATCGCTTCATACTTGCGATCACTGATTACTTCTCCAAATGGGCGGAAGCTGTCCCCCTCGCAGAAGTTAAGACTTCAAACGTGATCAGCTTCCTTAAGCATCACGTCATCTACCGCTTTGGACTGCCCCGAAGAATCATCCATGATAATGGTCCGCAGTTTGCAAGCCACGCATTCTATCGGTTTTGCGATAAACACTGTATTCAGAATATCGCTTCGACGCCGTACAACCCGACAGCAAACGGGTTAGCAGAGGCATTCAACAAAACAATCATCAAACTCCTTAAGAAGTTTGTCTCCTCCAACAAACGCGACTGGAACGAGAAACTCGACGAATGCTTATGGGCTTATCGCACCACAGTTCGAACAGCCACTGGGAATACGCCATTCTCCCTAGTGTACGGGAGTGAGGCAGTTCTCCCATTAGAGATCCAAATACCCTCACTCCGCGTCGCCCTCACTTATCAATTAACGACGAATGACAACTACCGACGTCGACTGCAAGAGTTAGAGGCCTTAGATGAAAAGTGCCTCCTAGCTCAGCAAAGGATCGAGCTGTACCAAGCGCGCATCTCAGGAGCCTTCAACAATAAGGTCAAAATCAGAACATTCCAAGTGGGCGATCTTGTTCTGGCAGTCCGGAGGCCGATGGTCATGACTCACAAGACCGCCGACAAGTTCCAGCCAAAGTGGGAAGGTCCATTTGTCATCGAGGCCGTGTTCTCCAACGGTGCTTACCGCCTCACCAAGCAGAACGGGGACTTGCTCATGTTGCCCGTCAACGGCAAGTTCCTGAAGAAATACTATGTTTAAACAGTATTTTCCAAATTTTCGAGTCACGTACCCGCTGGTGCCACTGAACTCGCTCCATAAATTTCCAGATTATTGAGTCATGTATCCGCTGATACCACTGAACTCACACTCACCATTCTCCAGATTCCCGAGTCACATACCCGCTGGTACCGCTGAGCTCGCACGCACAATATTCCAGATTTTCGAGTCATGTACCCGCGTGTACCGTTGAATTCATGCCCTTCTTCCACAAAGATATCCCAAATTTCCAAGTCATGTACCTACTGGTACCTCTGAACTTACACTTTGATTCCAACATTCATGGATTGTCGAGTTATGTACCCATTGGTACCCCTGAACTTACATCCTGGTCACTCTTTTGAAAGAAAGTCATGTATAACCATACCGCTGAACTTTCTTCCTACAAGAGATCCTCCCTCATGATCTAATACCTGCACTCCCAGTGCACAACAAAGGTAATGGGTCCACAAACTTCCAAGACGGCCATGTCCTCATTACCTCTGAGCCGTTCCACTTCCGCCAAAAATAAATCACCCCCTACGTAGAACTTCCATGTCCTCATTACCTCTGAGTTGTTCTATGTGCCCTCCTTCATTGAGCCCACTCCTGTCATGTCCTCATTACCTCTGAATGGGAAGGCTCCGTCGAAGAAACCTTCATACTTGCCATGTCCTTATTACCTCTGAGTAAGTATGATAACCCCCTTTCGACCTATTATCTGTACCCACAACCGGAGTACGCCAAGGGTAATAGGTCCACAAATGTCCTCTGCTGACCATCAATATCCTCCGTCGAGTTCACTCCTGCCATGTTCTCATTACCTCTGAGTAGGAAGACTCTACGTTTAAAAAAAAAACCTTCCCACTTGCCATGTCCTCGTCACCTCTGAGCAAGTATGTCGGTTCCCCTTCATCCTATTATCCGTGCCCTAAACCAGGGTACGCCAAGGATAATAGGCCCACAAAATATCCTCAGCTAAATTTTTCAGCACAAATCTATCACCTCATCAGGCCCCAGGAGCCCAGCTGCTCTACGGCATTCCTTTTTCTCAATACCAAGAGCACCCATGACCACTTCGCTATGGCTGCTTCAGGTACCCCGATCAAAACTTGTTACCTCTGCCTAAAACCAAGGTACGCCATGGGTAACAGGTCCATAAATATATCCCCTATACGGGGGTAAACATCACCGCAATATCACAGGCACAGCAGGCAATACAAATGAAGGGTAGAATTGAAAGTACTCTTTATTTGAAGGAAGAAAAAGCATTACATATTTCGGGATCATGTCCCCTCCAGAAAGAAAGAAAATGGAAACAAAACAAGAAGAAAAAGCTGACTACATTTCAGCATCACTCAATTCTAGGAGACGATTTCTTACTGAGGTGGTCCTCCGTTCAATCCGTTGCCGAGCACGACGCTCGACCTCCTGGAATAAATGCTCCTCATTGTCCAAGCCCAAGAACGCTTGACAGTCATCTTCCAATTTCTTCAAGGCAGTCTCCAGGTCAGTCGAAGCTTGAGTAACCCTGTCAGCCTCCTGAACAATCAGTCCCCTGTCATTGCGGGTAGTCTCGAGTTCAGACTCCAGGAAAGCCAGCTTCTTCTGAAGCGCAAGGATCTGCTCCCGTGTCTCAGTAATCTCACGAGAGACAGACTCCTCCCGAGCCACAACGTTCTCAGTCGCATAACTCAGTTGATCATACCGATCAGCTAAGTCACTAAGATCCTTCAGCGCGCCCGGTCTGGTCTTATCTCGATCCGCTCTGGTCCTCTCTATAACAGCAATAAGGGAATTTCGCTTCTCGTTTATAACAGCAGGAAGATCATCCTGCCGCAATACTCGAAGCTCGGACACCAACTGATCAACCTCCAGCAATTTCGCCTCCAGAAGCGAAGCCATCCCTGCATCATCAGGAAGATCCCTAAGGATGTTTATCTGACCATGGGCACATTGTCGGGCCAAGGTAAAAGAGGTCCCTTTGTCTACAGCGGCTTCGATTTCCCCCTTCAAATGACGATGAAAACTGGCAACCACGTCCTGTAACGCATCACTCAAAACTTCAGCAGAGGAGGGCGTCAGGGGAAGCCGGAGCGGCAACGTCGGAGAAATAATGCTAGAGTTCGCCACCGGGGGAACGGAGTCCGAAAAGAACGATGCATAAATAGCGGCCAACTCGTCTTCCGCCGCCCGGAGAGCTTGGATGCTCGGCAGGGAAGAAAGGTCGACTCTCGAAGCCATCGGAACAGAGGATGATGCAAGGACCATCGTCCCCTGCCCCGACTGCCCCGAGAATTGGCCCGTAAAACTCGGGCCCCCAGAAGGCCCCTCAAGATGAGTCCGGCAGTGAGGAGGTACACCTCTTTCTACCGATGCCCCTTCGGTTGGGGTTGTCTCAGCGACGTCCATCCTCGGCACTGGAGGGACAGGACCTGAATGTCCAGAATAACAATCAATCGACGTAACCCGAAGGACATGATGATAGAGTAGATAGGCTTCCTCACGGGTTAAGATTCGGCTAATCTTACCAGGAGAGGGGCATAAAGGCCGCGGCTCATCCACAACTGGCATAGTCCCCTCACCCGCGATCCCCGAGTTAAACTCAGTCACATCCCCTGCCCCCGTCACCTTGAAGGAGGATACAGATTGATCTGCATTCTCTTGAATAGGAGCAGGCTCATGGGAGTCCCCGTCATTCAGGGTCACCGCCTCGACATCCTGAAACTCTTCTTCTTCTCCCGACACCTAGAAGAGGGGACGAAGATAGTCAGGATTGAAACTCAAAGAAAAGGAGGGAGAAGGGATCAAGAGCAGTTTTGTTACCTCTAATGCAGGGTTGACTTCTTCGCCACCCTCTTTTATGGCTAGCGGACGGTGCCTAGTCGCAACCAGCTTCCGGGATCGAGAAATACTGCCTATAGGAGAAACTTGCCTGCTACGCTTGGGAATAGGACCAGGCGCAACAAGAGACTGATCCCTCAGCACCTCATCTGACAAAACATGCGACTGACCTACCTCTGCGTCTACCACTGGAAGGATAGAGTCATCTTCATCACACTGGTTGCCTTCGCCACCCTCAGCAACGAAACCCAAATCTGGCACTTCGGCTCTAACCTTTCTTTTCTTGGCCCCTTGAGAGCCTTCCTCCACACCGGTGCCAACAATAAAACTGGTACCCGGGTTAAAACCAACTGGGGGCTTGTTCGCCATGACATGATACAGAGCTGCCATATACAAGATCTCCACTGACTCCTTAATGGCAGGGACCGAGAAAATGGTGCGGGTGTGGAACGAATCATAATATTGCCAAGCTCTGATACCATCAAGAAGACTACCCTCATAACCCAAGCAAGGACTGGGGCTGTCCAGACAAAGTTGGCTGTATCCAAACTGCCGGGCAAACCTGCTAGGCAGATAAGGCTCCAGAAAAACAGCATTGCGGTTACGGTACACTAGATGTGCGGGACGAATGTTACGCAACCATAAGAGCATCTGGCCATCCAGAAGCTGAGGGGGGCGATACCGTCAATATGTACAGCCTCTATGTCCCTGGCAGTAAAGCGAGGGACGGATACGAAGATATGATACTTATCTGCCCTCGCCAATGCCATCCGACAAGTCCGCATGGTTTCACACTCCCAAGGCTCGTCACGATAGCGGAAGATAAATGCGTCATCATTAGTCACACCGTCTCCGGAGCCCGGCCTCATCAAAGATGGGTAATGTATCAGCAGCCACCCCATCAAATAGTGATAGGGCAACTCAGTTCGTTCAAAATCCTTGGTCACGTCGCGAGCAATGATTTTGGATGTGAAAGTACGTAGGCCACGGTGTATACTGCACACCATGGCCGGGAGAAGATCTAGCCTGATTCGTAAAACTAACTTCACAGCCGGAAGGATGAAGTTACAATTAATTCTTTCAATGGAACCGGCTCCTCCCGAGACTACACAGTTTCGTAGCCAGATCATCAAAAATCCTGCCAGAAGCACTTTCTCAGACAGCTCCTGAGTATCCTGGTAAAAGTAATCGAAAGTATCAGTCTGGTTCCCGAATCCGTCGCTGGTAGTGGCCACTCCCTTAGCCGATGACACCGAGTCCTCAACCGCTTCCCGAGATCGAGGGCGACGAGAGGTAACTCTACCTAAGGCATCTGTCGAGAAGAGATAGTGCACCCAATCTCTGGTGAAGGGAGCATTCCCTTCCAGGTTATTATCCTTTCGAGTCATCTGATAACATGCGTTATAATGGCACAATATCTCCTGGTAAAGGGCCACAAAGCCAGGATACCGTCGTTCCAGATCTTCGAGTTCCTCATTAGTGGGAGTATACGCTTCAAACGTTTCGTCCCCCCAAGGAAGCTTGGAGACCGTGTGCATCTCATGGAGCGCGAGTCCCATCTCCCCCACAGGTGCGTAAAAGGTCCCCGTACGACAATTATACATTTCCAGCAGAGACATGAGCAGCTTCTTGTTTATGGACAAGCCATGACTGGTACCTCGGATAGCGTGGTACAAGCCAATCTCGCACAAAAAGGCCTCATACTTCTGCAAGATCCAAGTAGACAAATTGATCCACGAAGGAACAGAGTGCACCCAACCAGGGAACGTCAACCGACCAACGGGATAGGAGCCTTTTCGAGCAAGCTGATTTATGAAAGTGTCGGCGGTAGAAAATAAGAAATTAGGGCCCGCCACATTCAGGAAAGAACCTGGGACCAACCCCGTCACAGAACAACTAGTGTGCACTTTGCCAGCAATCACGGGCTTCAGATTATTATTATAATGGATGTTCCCCACAAACATCCCACCTCTGGTAGGGGTTAAAGTCTTCCCCATCTTCCGATCTAATGGGAGCATATTAAAACAAGATAACGGGAAGTGTCACTCCATTTGGGGAATGCGAATCGCCATCCCGTTAGAAGCAAAGTTCCAGTCCTCCGACACCTCCAGGACATGATCGTTCTCCACGGTCAAGGCGTCTCCAAAAAAGAACGCAGGCTTCAAATACTCCCCTTCAAATTTCCCGGAGTTCATCATAGCATTAAGGAAGTGAAAAGACTGATTCTTGATGGCATTCAATCTAACCGTAGGCTCATCGCTCGGAAACTGGTCAGCCATATACTGGACAATATGGTCATACCTATAGCCGAGAGCGGCTTGAGCGCTACCCACCAAGAGTTCTCCAGCGGCGTTAACCGGCAGGTTCACTAAAGAACAAACAGAGAAAAGTAAGTTAAACGGAGGGATACAACAAGAGAGAGCCGATTGGGTGCTCTCAAACCCCATGCGGCTCAAGAAGATATCCATGCGGCCCCATAAAGCTCTCAGAAATCTCATGCGGCTCCGTACAATAAAAAGTCTATGCGGTTTAGCGTCACTTATGTGGCTTCGCCAGCAAGGCACGCATACAGACGCGATAGTTCTCTTATGCGGCTCGCAGCTCGGCCATAGGGCGAACATGCGATTTACAAAGGCTCGTGCATAAAGTATGCGACGTAGCCATGGCGGTTGGGGTTCTTTAACTCATGCATTGTCCTTACCAGTAATGGGGGGGTGAACGTCAGGATGAACATCAGGTACGGCGACGGAGGGAGTAGCAGCCGCAGCCGAGGTGGAAGTGGAGGCCGCCTTCTTGCCCTTTACTGCCACGGTCTTCTTGGGAGCCATTAATTATCAAAAGAGAAGAAGGGCAATCGAGATAGGGAAGGTCTGAGGAAGAAGAAGGAAAATAAAGAAGTCTTCTCTCTCTTCAAACTCTTCCTATTTATAGGAAGACGGGAGAAGGAGGACACGTGGGCCAATGACCGACTCATGAAGAGCGCAACCGACTCCTTGGGTTTCGTCTCCAAGATTCACCCAAGGCATCAAATCCGAAAGATTTAATAAGCTGACTCTTGGGATTCCCTCCTACAAAGACGGCGCTGAATAGAATTTGAGGCAATTAAAGACCCACACACGTGGCAGGAAGCTATGCGGCTGAATAGTCTCCTGCGGCTGAGCCATTTATGCGGCTGAATAATTCATGCGGCCGAGACTTCTATGCGGTCAGAATTCCATATGCGGCTAGAGGAACATGGCCATGCTTCTTATTCAAAGTATTTCAATTTTACAAATTGAAAACTTTGAAGGGGGTCCTGTAGAAGCATGGAAAATACTAAAGAAAATGATTCATGCGGCCAGGAAAGATCCATGCGGCTCAGAGGACTCATGCGGCTCAGGAAATCATGCGGCATAAGGAGCTATGCGGCCCAAAGCATTCCATACGGCCCAGAGGACACGTGGCCTGATAGTGCTCCCCTCCGACTCATGCTGCATTAATTGCTATGACGGCTGACTCCTCTGAAAAGTTGACAGCCCTGACACAAAGGCATGTAATTATGACTCTGTCATAATGATGAATCTCTAGGGAAGAGGAAAGAAATCTCTGATACAAATCCCCTGAGAGCCATATAAATGCCACGTGGCCTTGCCACGTGGGCGTTCGTATGCGGCTCGCTTCTCATGCGGCTCAGAATAAATCCTATGCGGCTCAGGCCATAGAAGCCTCATGCGGCTCGAGCAAAGGACTTCCCATGCGGCTCAGAGTGAATCCATCCTATGCGGCTCAGGCCATGAAAGCCTCATGCGGCTCAAGCGAGGACTTCTCATGCGGTTCAAGAGGATCATGTCCATGCGGCCCAGGCGGATATATACCTATGCGGCCCACAAGGATTACTCCTCTGTGGTTAGAGGACTCAAGTGAGGGCCACTGCCCACGCAGCCCTGACACGTAGGCTTAACCATATGCGGCTCACATTCATATGCGGCTCACTAGTCATGCGGTCCAGATCCCCCCAGCAGCTTCTAGGACACGTGTTCTAAGCCAATTAATTCCTCAGATTTGTTGCCATTAAAGATTGGGTCAAATCCCAATAATCGGGGACACGTAGCAGAAGAATAGATCTAATTTATTCGTAGATACCAGAAGATCAGTATAAGGAAGATTTATTCCAATCAGCATTAATTGCTCATGGGATTTGGTGTAATCTACACCTAATGGCCCAGATTCATCATAATCAAGATGAATGGCCTAGATTGACCAATCCACAGGCCGCCGCCATCTACAAGAGCTAATCATTGGCAACCCTAATGATCACATCCCACTATTATAAATAGCAAGGTGCCATTCACTTGTGAAAAGATACAATATCAAAGAGATAAAGATATACAATTTCAGAGAGAAAAATACGCATATACAGAGAGACTCCCCAAATGTCAGAGAAAAGAAACACAGAGAGAGAGAAGCCAGAAGAGCAACAGAGGAGCAAGAAGAGCATTTCTTCGTCAACGCCAACCATCTTTTCACAAGGAGCCAAGGCTGCATACCGATCGTCCAAGGAGTAAGGCAGGGCTGCCGTCGCCTTCCCGAGCCTCTATCGTCACCCCCCCAGAATCTAAAATAAACAATTGTACTTAGACTGTTGTACCTAGGTTTTCGTCCCTAGGCTTTCTTTGTACAAGCGAGTTTGTAACGTGAAGTAAAAGTTCGGTCCTCCGATAATTGTTCTGTTCTTTTATATTTCATGGCAAACATACACGAATGTAACAAATACAAGGAGTACACGATGTTCACGATAAAGTACACGAACACTAATATCCGATGTATCCGCTAAGGGGATAACATCGCACAACAAGATCCATATAGTACTAATCCGTGTTTCCAACGTGTCAGCATCATGTAAAATAGTCTAAAACGGAAAATATACTCCTAATACAGGATATGAAATGATCAGAGAATGTACTCGTCTGTAACCTGAGAATCTGGAGAATATCTACTGTCCGATGAGTGGTGTCTGTCTCCTATAGAACAGTACAAGTCACTATGAGTCTACAATGATAATAAGATGCAAATCAATGCATTCTACATGAATCTAGGTTAATCTAGACCAAAGTCAACTCTTGGTCAACTCTGGTCAACCCTAAAGTCAAACCTAAGTCAAACTATGGTCAACTAGGTCTAACCAAGTCTCATTAGGTCAAACAAGCCATTTTAGGTCCTATCAAGGCTAACAGTCTATTCTAGAGTCCATACTAGGCATACCATGCCATAAGCCAACCCATAACTCATCTACACAAGTCAATCTATAAGCCTAACTATAATACACACAAAGATATATATTATAATCTAATATAGGATTATACCTAACATGTAGGCTACCTATATATATATATATATATATATATATATATATATATATATATATATATATATATATATATATATATATATATATCACATACATATATATCTAATATATATATAAAAGCACACACACACTCATATATATAGGAAACTTATATATATATATCTCAATTTATATATATATATATATATATATATATATATATATATATATATATATATATATATATATATATATATATATATATATATATATATATACATATATATATATAAAAAAAAAAAATATATATATATATATATATATATATATATATATATATATACATATGTAAAGAGAGAGAGGGGAACACATGATGATGTCCATAGGTGTGTGTGTGATGAGTGATATCTAAAAACAGTTGAGTGTCCATGGATATAACCCTGTGTGTGTAGGCATATGTGTGTGTGTGTGAGTCTAGACAGTGTACAATGAGTGCGTTTGTGTATTCAGGAAAATTAAGAAACAATGGCAGTGTTCATAGGGAAAATCAGTGAAATACAGTTCAAAGAAAGGACAGGAAACCAATTCCAGGTTTCAGAACCATTCTCAGTTCAGTCCCATATCAACTCAGATTAACACATAGGAAATCATCCTACACAGTTCACAATTTCCAGTTTTCAGTCCCACATATCATTCTCAGGATTTGAATCAACAACCACCACATCAGTCCATACATAAAGCTTAGTTAACAGCCTAGTCTTGCATCTCAGATTTAATATGTTTGAATCATTAATAGTTCATCAACAAACACTCGGTTTTTCAATCAAACATTTAAAGAAATAAATAACAGTTCACAGATTTGAAAGGAAGGGAAATCAGTCCTAGCTAGCAGTTAAATACAATCAACCCCATGCCCAAAATCTCATTCTCAGGTTTATACATAGGAAAGAACCAAATCAATGTGAATGTTAACCATTCAACCAATCTCAGGTTATTAGATAATCTTTCCCCCCCCCCCCCCCCCCCCATTCTCAGTTTGCTAACAGTTTCCAGTAAACCCCATTCCAATTCAGTTAAGGAAGGGAGATAGGAAATCAATTCTATTCAGTGAATGAAATGGGATCAAAATCTCAGTTAGCTATATTACAACCCATACATTGCCAATCCCATTCTCAATAATTCAAAAAACTCAATTTGACAGATTTCGAAAACCACACATTATCCAAAAATCCCATTAACACACCCAAAGCCAATTTCGAATGCAATACTTCATTAATATATACAAACAAACATGTAGGAAGAATTTAATCAGTGAAAACCATAAATAACTGGGATTAAAATGTTTGGAAATTGCTGAAATAAATAGTGTATCAGGAATATCAGTCACCATGCCTTCAATCCCCATTTCGAAACCAAATTTCCAATCAAAACCTAAACTAATGTGTAAACATAATCTAATACAGGTTATACATCATAAATAGGATCTATTTAGCAATTAAAAACATAATTTAAACTATTTAAAATGAATTAACAGAGAACACAAACACTGTGCACACTGAACCGCACAGTACACTACTCGTGCACACGCAATATCGTGTCCGACACGACACGAGGGGTCGTGCCACTTGGAGGACCCCGTGTCAGTCATGGACACGAAACGTGTGTCAAATTATACGTGTCGGGGTGGCGTGTGCACAGAGAAAACAGCCCCGAGTAGCAGGGCATGCTTCCTGCCCGCGCACGCGTGTGTGCGATCGCGTGTCCGCGTGTCCGTACGACTCGACACGACGCTAAATCGTGCTCAGTGCAATAGAAATGCATAAGCGAGGTCAAAACCTATTTTTCTATTCAATTATATTCCTAAAATTAGGTCAAAATGCCCTTTGAGACATTTCGTCAAACACCTAATGGCAAGGCTGATACGTGTCCGATACGGACACGTAATAGACTCAAATTTTAGGGTTAGCTAATCCTACTGTTAGGTTAGGGCTAGGGCATCCTAGTAATGCAATAAAACAGTAAATTCATGGTGAGGAATGGAATATACCTATTGATGTCAAATCCTCACAAAAGTGCCAAATAAAATGGTTCCTCAAGCTCCCAAAATATCCACAAATTGTGTATTCCCTGAAATCTCTCAATAACAACAGCAAGTACAATAAAATTAGGTCCTAATGCAATTGATTTAAGGAAGATGAGGACTCATCTCTTTCCAAACTTGCAATAATCCCAATGGAGGCTAGCCCTAATTTCTAGTAGGGGATTAAATAGGGGAAAGGGATCAATGTGGCCGGCCATGGGCTGATTAGGTTAGGGTTTGGCTACATGGTGTGGGCCTATGGGCTTTTAAGGCTTTAAGTCACATAATGACTTGTGAAATCACAAGCCATTCCTTAATCAAACTAACTCCTAATTTCTCCAAACTAATTCTAATGAGTATGAAATCACTAACTTAGGTCAAGCTAGGGTTACTTAACCTAACCAAATGGTCATGACCTAGGTTAGCCTCTAGGACAGTCTCCTAAGTCAACATTAGTCAAAGTCAACTATAGCACCAAAACAATTATACCAAAAATCACTTAAAAATTCTAATAAATATAATTAATAATAATAATTCCAAATTAATTTCAAAATTTTGAAAATGACCAAAATACCCTCAAGCTAGAAAAGTGGTAGTGACAAGGTATGACTAGACCAGGAGGACGACGCGGAGGATATTATGTTAGGCAGTCCCGTGTGCGTCAGGTTGGGGATGCAGATTTCGTACCCTCGTCCTCATCTCCGAGTACGCCAGTGTACCATTCTGTTCCCAGTCCATTATCGGGACAGGGCAGTTCCAGCAGGTTGGCGACTCCTCCTTCGTCGTCCAGCATTCCTCCCGCGTCCAGCATTTCTTCTGCCGATGGCTCCATGGGAAGAGCCGATGCCGAGCATATGGAGGACGATAATCTGACTGATCCTGGTCAGGCAGGAGGTGAGAGCGACCCTCCATGCGCTCCCCCGGACGAGACGCGTATGGAGATTTGGACGGACGGGCCTACGAAGGAAGTTAATTAGTTAATATATATTTCTCAAATGATTATATGTACATATATATTCATGAAATTTATTATTGTATAGATATCGGCCTCCTGCAGTACAGAGACAGCTGGAGTTATTTCTGAGGCAGAACTTTGGTGGGATTGGATTAACTACTCAGATACTCCCGCAGATAGGAAGGCCTTTTGGTTGGCCCACTTCAAGGTAAAAAATTTGTTTATTTTTAAATTTTAATAATCATTTGTGTATATTATACAACTCTTTCTATTTGACTTCTTGTAGAGGACCTATTTCTATCCACCACACCGGGCGGCAAAGATCGAGGTCCAATTTTTTGTCGTCGCAGGCAAGCTCATCCGTGATGCGATCCACGACCAGAAATCTCGTGATTGCTCTGGAAAGCTGATCCATAGTTGGATCACGCCAGAGCAGTGGACTGCGATGAAGGCTAGATTCGACGAGGCCAGGTACCAGGAGCGGTCTGACAAGGCCAAGGTGGCGCGGTCGAGCGCCAGTAAGTGGTGTGGTGGCTCCATTCCTATGATGGAGCATTTTCATCGTCTGGTACATTTCCTTTACCGGACATTATTTTATATATAGTTGGATAGAACGTTTAATACTAATAATAGATAATATATTTTAACAGGTAAAAAAGGGTGATGATCCCAACATGGTGACCGTCTTCCTGGTCACCCATCGGAGGGCTGGGAAGTTCATTGACGAGAGGGCGACGCAGGCATATGTACGTTCTATTCTTTATATTAAATTACTATAATTTAGAAAACAGGAAAATAGATATCAATATAGACTTTAGCAAACACTTAGACGTTAGCAAACAATGTTCTAGACCGAGTTTCTTCGGCTACAAGAGGAGGCGGCTGCTGCTGCTAGTGCGCCAGCAGAGGTAGGGGCTGGTACTTCCTTTCAGCCGCCTACAGCTCTATCACCGGACGACCTATGGATGACCGCCGTTGGTGGTCTTCAGAAGGGTACGTACTATGGTACGGGATCCTACGGTACCTATTTAGCTTCAGAGTCATCCCGGGCCCCCTCTGTCAGTGCGCAGTCTCCAGCTTCGCAGGCATCATCACGAGCTCAGGATATTGGTCGTCAGATCGACGAGCTGCGTCGCGAGTTGCGGCAGCAGATTTCTGATCACCATACCGCAGAGCGACGATCTGACGATCCGATGATCACTGGACGATTTGATGCGGTCGAGCGCAGTATAGAGGAGCTGATGAGTCTGCAGCAGGCTACAGTTGCCAGCTTGCACACGCTCACCGAGTCTACGGAGCGCACAGAGCATAGACTGGTCTAGCTGGAGGGATCACAGAGGACCGTGGCTGCCTCACTCACCCAGCTACATACTTCTCTTGAGAAGAGTACTGAGAGTATGGTGCGTACCCTTGCTGCGCATGATGACCGACTGCGAGAGCTGGAGCAGATACGTCCTCCCGGTCCATCGACGATACAGACTCCAGACGTTGCACTGCCTCCTCTTGTCCCTGTAGTCAAGCTTACACAAGAGCAGTATGAGTTCATGTTATCTCAGATGCGTAGCAGGAATCCTCAGTGATCCAGTAGATTTTTTATCATCTTTGTATGTATTGGCCCGATGGGCCCATTGATCATTGGTACACTGATTTTTATTCTTATTTGACTCTGTTGGACATGTATGTTTGTTGGACATATATGTTTGTGATATTTACTTTGTTGGTATTTTTATTGAGTACATGTATGATATTTACTTGGACATGTATGTTTGTGATATCTGCGACGGGGATAACAAATATACCTACGCTGGGTTATAAGCGATGATCTGATATACAAAGGAGGTGCTGTCCAAATTTTAAAAAAATATATGTTTGGTATTTTTGTGATGATGTGTGTCTGTGTAAACACAGACACACAGCATAACAAAAATACCAAACATATTTTTTAAAATTTTTTTACATAATATCTGCGACGTATAGCGACGATCTGCGACGTATAGCGACGATCTGCGACGTATAGCGACGTATCCTGACGTCGCTAATTAGCGTCGTTACGTCGCTATCCGTCGCAATCCGTCGCTCAGTAGCTGATGTGGCAGAGAGATGACGTCGCTAATTTGGTCGTTGTACGTCGCTATACTGCTGACGTGGCAGGCATGCCATGTCATCATATAAAAAGAAATGACGTCGCTAAGTGGTCGCACTATGTCGCTGTCACGCCCCAGAACCAGAATACTGGAGAGCGGGGGACAGACACAGCCAGCTACGTACATTAAAGTGAATCTCACCTCACAATACGGTCACGGCTGTTTAGATGCATGAGGGTTTACTACAAGCCATCAGTCTCTTAAGGTCAATAACAAGCCTAGTGTCTCAATCTCAAGCAACAAGTAGATATAACAAGATGGTAGATCATCAGACATACAAGATAAGGCGTCCCATATATTACATATTCAGATGATCATGAAGCTAGTCATACAAAATACGAAGACTAGCAAGAGTTTAAGTCATACATGATCAACCCTAGGATTTGTCAATCATGTTACAGCCCGTAGGCAGACAGTAAGTAAAGTTGCAACGAGCTAACACTTACTCGACGGCTAAACGCCTCAAAAGAATATTTATACAATGGAGTGGGAGAGCAAAATAAAAACCCACTCGTTGCCGGGATTTCTTCTAGTGTTCACCATCTGGCAGGAAAGTTGGGAGATCCTCGGTAGCTGCTCCGAAATCTGGCCATACAAAACCAGCTGGGTCAGACCCCAGAAAGAGCAAGTGACACAAAGGAGGCTTCACTTAAGAACTAAAACCAGCATGTCAGCATATAAAGTCATAGGTGAAATAACATAAGACATGAGTTAAAGAAAACAGGATGATAAACGATAAGATAACTAGAGGACTATTTCGGTAACCAAGTTACAACCCGTAAACCAAACAAGGACCGGGGTTGTAACCCTTCACCTGAACAGGACTTAGCCTCGAACCAATTATCGATAAAGTAAAGCATAAACAAGCATGTCCGGAGATATCCATACACCGGATCTGGGCAAGACTAGACAAGATAGGACTCCATCCATCATTCACGACCAAGCAAAGAGTACGGCTTGATACTTAACTAACTAGGGTTATCATAAGCTTAGTTACTAGCAAGATGCAATGAGGTACACCTATGGCCACAAGCCCTACAGACTATCCAGGTTATCCAGACGCAAGGTTCAAGATTAGAGTTATCATGTCTTGTTAGGTGACTTGGATGCAACACATGACAGTGTGCATAGTAATCGTTTCATATAGTGCCCTACATAGCAGTGAGCTGGAAATGTGCCCTACTTGTCGGTAGGCTACAAGTCCATCAAGGAAGGCACCCAGATAACGAGATTGCTTATAGCCGGAATACCTCTCTATATGCTCTACGTGATCAATCTAGTCATTAACCTAGTCAGATTCAGTATGAATCCCTGACCGTGGTAACCAGGGATACATGTCCTAGACATGCTACGAGACAAGACTGGTTGCTTATACAAGCATATTCAATACAATCACCCACGGTGTCAAGAATTCACTTAGCATGTCAGGTTAGCTGTCGTAACAGCGTATCAAGGTTATCATGTCAAGATTACTTGTCAAGGGTGCACCACGGCGGGTCACCATCATGTCATGTTACTTATCAAGATTACTTATCAAGGCAAGGGTGCGTCACAACGGACCATCATCAAGAATTATCATGTCAATTTACTTGTCAAGAGTGCACCACGGCGGGTCACTATCAAGAGTTATCCTGTAAGGTCATAATGCCATTTCGTGTTTATGCAAGTGCACCACAACGGGTCACTGGTCATGCAATTCCATCACTAAGCCGTGTTCAGATTAACATTCATAAATAATGTCATGATCACATCGGGTTCAGGTCGAGTTTATATCAAAAGGCGTAAGGATATAAAATGGGTGCAAAAATCCTAAAAAGGGGGATATGGGGACATAATGCGCCCAAAGGGGAGGAGCAAGGGGTACTATGGCCAACAAGTGGCATTAGCCAAGTTGCGCCAGGGTAACAGGTTGCGCCAAGGCAAGTAGGGTCAAGTCCAGTTGCGCCTGAACGTCAGGTTGCGCCTAGGCACTAGGGGTACCAATCACTAAAATGTACAAGGTCGGGTCAAGTTGCGCCAGGAAGAGTCAGGCCAAGTCATGTTGCGCCAGGGACTAGACTGCGCGAGGCTAGGTTGCGCCTGAGTCAGACTGCGCAAGAGGTCAGACTGCGCACGAGGTCAGACTGCGCACGAGTCAGACTGCACACGAGTCAGACTGCGCTGCGCTAAAGAGCGCACACAACTCAGTGGCGCAAGCTAAAAAAAGCTCGCGCACACTGCTCACTGTCTTCTCCAAATCAGCAAGAACTCCATGGTTTGAACCCATAGCTTCAAAAGTCTATAACTTGGTCAAAACAAGTCCAAATCCAACTTTTAAATAGTCAAAATTGGGTAGAATGAAATTCTCTTCAACATGGAACCATCAAAATTTGAAAACAAGAAAGTTTGATAGATCAAAACCACCAAAATCCAAAAATGACCAATTTCTAGATCTACAAAAATCAAAGCCTCAAATTGGAAAATGACAAGTTCTAATGTGTCTTAAAAACATGAGAAGAAGCTATTGGAACAATAAAAATGGGTTCTCTTGTGGAAGCAAGTTGCACTTGTCTAAGGGGTGTTCTTAGTTGGTGGTGGGTTTAATGGAGAAGGAAGAAGAGTAAATGAGAAAGTGGAGGAGAGAGAAAAGTTAGGTGGGTTATAAAGGGGGATGGTGGTGGGTTTAACATGATGAACCAAAGAATAAACCAAGCCAACCCAAAATAAACCAAGTTAAACCATTACATGCCATGATGAACCTATTCATGATTAAACTGAAATTAGCTAGCCAGGCAGGAAAATAAAATACGCGTCAGGATTCCGTATACGTATACTGAAAATACGTAGAACGGAAAACGGGGGTGACAGTCGCTAATTTGGCGACGTACAATTTCGTCGTCCTCCGTCGCTAATTTTGTGACGTCCTAGCGACATTGGGGTGACGTCGTAAACAGCGACGGAGGACGACGAAATTGTCATCTGCGACTAGTTTTTTTGCGACCTTCATGTTTCGTCGCTAAAGTCGTCGCTAATTCCTTTTAGCGACGTATTTTCATTAATTAGCGACGTATCATGACGTCGCTAATTTGCTTTATTTTAGTAGTGTCATGCCATATATGAATCCCATTAAATTATAGAATAATATTATTTGTCCCATCGAATTGTTCCTCCAAACTTTCCCTCCATAAATGGCAACTGAATAGCTGACATGACAAATTTTATAATTAACATTAACATTAAAAATTAATGTTAACGTTAAAATTAATATTATCGTTAATATTAACAATAATATTAACATTAATATTAATATTAATATTAATATTAATATTAATATTGACACGAATATTAACATTAATATTATTGTTAATGTTAACATTAACATTAATTACATTAATATTAATATAACACTAACATTAATATTAACATTGATATTAATATTAACATTAATTAATATTAATATTAATATTAAATTAATAAGGATAAAAATTGGGTAAATTTGCATCTCATCTGCCATATCAGATGACATGTAATATTATTTAAATGCCATATCAGTTGTCACATAAGGATGAATAGTTTGGAGGTACAATTTAGACGTATAAATAGTATTACTCTAAATTATAAGACATTTGGGTTGGAGATGCTCTTTTCATATATGCCAAATGGAGAAGAAACTATTCAGTGGTCTGGACATACCATGTGGGCAATGGTGAGGTCTTAAGCAGCAATGGCGGATCCAGTGATTTTTTTTGTGATTTTTTTAGAAAGTAATCTTATCATTAAGCAAGTTGTTTACTAGAAAAAAAGAGGACTGGTTTCTGATTCCTATTTTTTTAAATAATTGTTTTGTATGATTTATAGAAAAAGAATGGTATAGTAGATGATGTTGTAGGTAAACATTTTCAAAATAAATTCGTTGAAATAAATTGTGAGATGTAATATTTTATTGTATAAAAATAGTACTATTTAATATAATATAATATTATTATATCCAGAAAGAAATTTGGTACGTTATCTTCTAATTCTCTTACAATTGGCTACTATTAGCCAGTGGCATGACCCATCACGAAGAAGGAGTAAAACTTTGATACCGAAGGGGTATCAAAGTTTTGATACCCCTATGTATGATAAGTGGGATCCCTCAATATATATATATATATATATATATATATATATATATATATATATATATATATATATATATATATGGTCGAGAGGGCTCAGGCAGGGAGATCCCTTATCAGCGTATCTTTTTACTATGGTCATGGAGCATTTCTCTTGCCTCATGGAGATTGCCGAGCACAGGAGGGAGATAACCCCCATCTGTAGGCTGGTCAAGCCCTCTATCTCTCATCTGATGTATGCCGATGATTTGTTGGTTTTCATCAAACCTACAATCTCAGGTACGCGGTGCTTGGCTGATATTTTGCAGGAGTTCGAAAAGGTCTCTGGGCTTAGGCTCAACAAAGAGAAGAGCTCGATTTTCCTCAACAGGACTTGTAGCGAGAAGGCTAGGTGGGCATCCATCTTGCAGGTGGAGGAAGCTTCCCTCCCGGTCAGATACCTGGGGGTCCCCTTATCGATTACCTATGCTCGTCATTCCGACTGTTCCAGTTTAATCAAGATGGTGGAGGCTAGGCTTGAAGGGTGGCAGGCCCAGCTGTTGTCCTTTGGCGGCCGAGTAGAGCTCGTTAGAGCGGTGATCAATGCGATCGTGTCCTACTGGTTACAAGTTGTGCTCCTCCCCAAAAAGACGATTCAGAAGATTGAGAGGTTGTGCGCTAGATTCGTATGGAGAGGTGGAGTTCAATCTATTGCGTGGAAGGACCTATGCCGTCCCAAAAAGGAAGGTGGGGTCGGGCTCAGATCGCTGCACACTATCAAGGAGATGGCTGCGCTGAAAATGGCTTGGAATTTGGTAGATGGGAAGTCCACTTGGTCTTCATGGATGAACAACAGGTATGTCAAGAAGGATAATTTTTGGGTGATGAAGAATAACTCTAACTTCTCTGTAGGGTTTAAAAGTATCCTGCAGCAGAGGACTAGGTTAAAGTCCTGCATCCAAAGGGTTATTCATGATGGGGATGACACCAACCTGTGGCTTGACCCCTGGATAGACCATCAAAGTATCTCTGATATGGCCGAGCTAGATCTCCGTAGCAGCAGGATGAGAGCTGAGAAGGTTAGCTCCTTGATCCACCAAGGCTCTTGGAAGATTATGCAAGGGTCGAGGCTATGTCGCTGGGCCACGAAGATCACAGGGATCCGGATAGAGAGCAGCCCTGGTAAGGATCATTGGAGGTGGGAGGGATCGGTTAATGGGAATTTCAAACTGAAGAGCGCGTATGAGAGATACAGGGATAAAGGCCCCTTATCTAAATGGACAGGGTTCATTTGGATTAGGGAGGCTAGCCCCAAGTTTAGCTACTGTCTTTACAAGGCTACACTCGGAAGGCTCCTTACCAGAGATAGGCTGCGCAGGTTTGGTTTACAACTCGATTCTTATTTGTGTCCCCTCTGTAGCTTGGAGCATGAATCCCATGCCCACATATTCTTCCAATGTGGGGTCAGCAGCAGGGTTTGGAATGAGCAGCGGCGAGCGCTAGGCATGAGTTCGAAAATCACTGGAAGCATCGAGGAGGCTCTTGGAGACCTGGACATGCTTAAAGATCTGAATCCCCAGTGGTTCCTGAGGGCGAGGCTTCGCCTGTCGTGCGCGGTGTGGCACATCTGGCGAGAGAGGAACCGGAGAGTGTACGAGGCCATCCAGACGTCGGTGGCTGGTATGGTTCGGTGCATTGAGACGGACTTGGCCATCCTGGTTCCTGATTCGTAGGCTCTGTTGAGGAGTTGTGGAGTCTTTTAGATGTGTTGCTTGGATTTCTGTCAGTGTTGTTGCTTATTTGATGGTGGAGGGTCCTGAGCATTTTGTATCCCTCAAAACATTCTTTTATTCTTTATAAAGCTGTTACCTTACCCCAAAAAAATATATACATATTTTACGAAAAGGGAGAAATCCACATATCATACATAGAGGGTATCAAAACTTTGATACCCCATTCGGTATCAAAGTTTTCTCCACGAAGAAGAGAACAATCGGTATGATATAATGGAGAAGAATAAGGACCACTGAATAATTTCTCTGGTGGGATGACTGATGAACTGACCCAAGACCTAGCTCTCAACTTTACTTGCATATAAGTAACCGCACTCATCTCCCTAATCTCCATCCCCAAAAAATCCTCTCCTCTCCTCCCTCCTCTCAATACAATGCACTCAAAGGCTGAACCGTACCCACCCCCTTCGGACCCCGGCATCCAGCACCAGAAGCCCCTCAAATGGTCCACCGGCCTCTGCGACTGCACCGACGACTGCGGCAACTGCTGCACGACCTTTTGGTGTCCCTGCGTAACCTTCGGCCGGGTTGCTGAGATCGTCGATAAAGGATCTACATGCAAGTCTTACCACGAATAATTCATATAAGTCCATCTACTCAAAAGTTCGAACTGTTAGACTGTAAATTAAAATATAAAATATTATTTGGTTACTGCATGCAGCTTGCGGTGCGAGTGGAGCACTGTACATGCTGGTGCCCGGGTGCCCGTGGGTGTTCTCGTGCTTCTACCGCACCAAGATGCGGAGGCAGTACGGGCTGAAGGAGAGCCCCTGCAACGACTGCCTCGTCCACTGCTTCTGCCATCAGTGCGCGCTGTGCCAGGAGTACAGGGAGCTCAAGGGGCGGGGGTTCGACATGAAGATGGGATGGCACGCGAACACGGAGAGGGGGGCCGGGGCCGTCGTGCCGCCGCCGGTGCAGGGAAGCATGACCCGTTAAGGAGCGGACCGGCTTGGTGGTTGCGTGGTGAATATGTATAATAATGTGTTCGGTATTCCTATGTTGTCCCGTCTAATATGTTGTGGTCTAAAAAAAATTGCTATTTGGCACGCACGTGTGTATTGCACGGTGTATGACCGAGGAGAGCGGAACTACCGCCATCCCCACTCCCTTCTGCTCTGTCGTTGTCTTCCGCATCCTTTCTGTGCTACCACCGACCTCTCCTCCTCCGCAGCCTCCCCTCTCCCGTACTGTTCCGTCCATCGTCGTAGGTGTGCACGTACATGATTGGTCTAAGAATTGCTGGAATTGAGTGCTTTTATAACGTTGTTTATGAATTGGAGGTGTATTGTGTTAAGAAATACTCCCTAATAATAATCGTATCCACTCTTTTTTATGCTCCTAAAGTGTGGGAACAGAAGCAAATATTTCTATGGCGGATTATTTTTCTCTATTTATATTTAAAAATGGCTATGTTTATAACTGTGTTTACAATTCTTTTAAAATCGTTTAGGTGACAGTGGCTAATTGAGTCACCTCTCTTCTTCCTATTTTACATTGGAAGATGAGATCTAATTAGCAACTGGACCTAAACGGCCCTAAGAGAATTGTAATCCAATGGTTGTAATCCTTGTATTGTTTTTTTAAGTTTTAAGGGAGCACTGCAATTGTGTACATGGATAGTGATTCCCACCTTATTAGAGCATCTCCAATCCTATTGTCTTGTTTTGTGTTGTGATTCTTAGGTAGCATTAGACACAAGATAATATCTTCTACAGGGGCTCGTTTGGATCAAGTTTTTGTATTTCTAGGAATAGATTTTCAATTCCTTTTCTATGGGAAAGAAATTCAACATTCTCATACCCATGTTTGGTTAGGTTGGGAATAGGTAGTTCAAAATTTTAAAAAAATTTATCTCCATGTTCGATTTAGAAAGGGATATAAATATTAATTTATTTAGCTTTCTTTTAATACCCTTTCATTAATTTCATGATGATTCACATGTTTGGAATAGAAGTTAAAAATTTGAAAATAAAGAGAGGGTATAACCGTCCAAACAAAATAGCCAAACATCATTCCTAGGAAAGTAAATCTATTCCCAAGGGGGGGCTTGGGAATAACTTTTCCAAGTCAATGGGAATAGCTTTTCCACCTAAGCCCCTCATATTCCCTCCTCATTCCCAATCCTAAACATACCAAACATGGGTAAGGAATTCAAAATCTATTTCCAAGCAACAAAAATTTGAACCAAACCCCCCCTAGGTGGTAAGATTATATTTACAAAAGACAATGTGTTTGAAAAGTCTTCTCCAATACAAAATATTGATGAGACAATATAAAATATTTGTTTACAACTTCCAAGGCAACTACTCTCTGTTTTTTATAATTTTTTTATTTATAATTGATGATGTGGATATAAAGTCATTGTCAAGTGCATTGTCTACATCTAGACAACCAACTTTACATTATTCTTACTATGTTATTATTATGTCAACTCCATACTTTATTTTTCATTTGCATTAGAGAAATACTTTTGAAAAAAAATGTTATTATTTCTTTGTGACAGCCATTATTTTCAAACTCACAAGAGGGTTGGAGATGGTCTTATAAGGTCCTTAATCATTGCTACATTATCTCATAATTAACCAGTGCTTTCCTAGATAACTTTTAAAAGAATTTTTTTCTGATTGGATACTATTTTCAAATAACTTTCACTCTAGAATAATCTGTTTTATCAAATTCGATTGCATGTAACGTGTCATTTTACATTTGGTGGTTGTTGCTCCTGTGCTATGCAGGAATCCAACTCTTGATATGTTATTCAATAGAAGACAAATGCATATGAAAAAAACTTCCTTAACTAGTGAAGTCTCTCCCTTGATCTCTACTTTCCGGATCTCTATGAATCCCACTGCTAAGAGCATCATTACTAAGGTCTAACCCATTTTCCAGATTATAGATTTAGAATGTAGAAGCTTATTTTGTAGATCAATAGTAAGATCTATCATAGGTTTTAATTTCTAAATTTTCATGTTCAACCTACCCACATGAGCTATATGTTGGGCCTAAAATTTTCTAGATTCAGAATGTAGAAAATTATTTTATAGAATAGTAAGTCCCAATTTGGAGCTCAATTCTAGATTTATAACTTTAACTATTTGTCCTTTTTCGATGGATTTGGCATATACTCTCCAATTACAATTATGTCGATTACAAGTATATATAATTTCATGCTAATTATTCATGGTACTAGCTGAACAACTAAAATTTTACTGAATTGCTAAACTACTTACAAAACTTCTAAATTTTGAACGACTGTCAAATGTTTGTCCTACAAATAATTCAGGAGTGTTAGTGCCATGAATATCAATATCATCATCATCTATCTCATAACCAGTATTTTTAATTAAATCGTCACTATTTTCATTGTCATCATCATCATCATGTTCATCTAGCAATGGAGGGGTAAAGTGCATTTAAACTCTCCTTAGATATCACGAAAATGCAAATAAAGACTCGTTGATCCGAAAAATCCAAAAGGTTACGAAAATGCTCAAATCACCCCCTCCGCTAACTTTTCTGTTAACGGGTGTTAAAATGGGGTTGTTTTGACCATTTTACCCCTGGGCTATCTAATATTAACTTGTTAAAAACGGTTAGTTCTAAAATTATTTTGTTAAAAACGGTTACGCAAAAATACTTGTTAAAAAGTGGATAAATATTAACAAAGAAAAAAATGGTCTTTGCTAGTAAAATTATTTATTAAAATTATTTTAATTAATATTAACTTGTTAAAAACGGTCATAAATTATTTTTTATTTAACTAGATAGTCATAAATTATTTTTTATTTAACAAATATATAAATATTTTTGGGAAAAACAAAACTGATAAATACAAAGAAAATCAATTCTTAAAAAATAGAAATGATGAAAAACTGGAAAAAAAATACCAAATAAAAAACAAAAAAATACTATTAAAATATGGAAAAAAATAAAAAATAGACAAAATATTCCAAAAAACCAAAAAATGAGGATAAATCTTAAACAATGAAAAAAGACAAAAACAAAAACTATACAAATTTGAAAATAAAAGTCACTCTTAAAAAACTAGAAAAGATTATTAAAAAGATGAAAAAAAAAAATATGAAATAAGAAGTAAAAAAATGGAAACAAAAAATAAAATATTAAAAAGATTATTAAACAAAAATCAATTCTCATGCTTGACGTCATTTTCGAAAATAAATGTTTATAATCTAAATAGTAGGTTTTCATCTTAAATTTTTTCTGGAAAAAAAAAAATCTTTTAACAAATGTCCGGTTAGTCCTGAACTATCCAGCCATTTAACTTAGGGCATATTTTTTAAACCGTATTTGGAGCTAGATAACTGTAACTAATATTATATTATTTAATATTTTATAATAATTATAATCTTAATTAATTTATATATTATAATAATTTTAATTAATAATTTAGTAATCATCATTATAATCATCATTATAGTCTTACTTAATAATTTATTAGTCATGACTATTATCGTAATTATTTATTTATTAATTCTAACTGTGTCACGCCCCAGAACCAGAATACTGGAGAGCGGGGGCAGACATAGCCAGCTACGTATATTGAAATGGAAACCACCTCGATATACGGTCACGGCTGTCTAGATATATGAGGGTTTACTACAAGCCAACAGTCTCTTATGGTCATGAATAAGCCTAATGTCTCAATCACAAGCAAGTAAGTAAGGTCGCAAGATGTATGATCATTAAATATACAATAGTAAGGCGTCCCAAATATTACATATTCAGCTGATCATGAAGCTAGTCGTACAAAATACGATGACTAGCAAGAGTTAAGTCATACATGATCAACCCTAGAATTTGTTAATCATGTTTACAGCCCGTAGGCAGACAGTAAGTAAAGTGCATCGAGCTAACAGGTGCTCGTCGGCTAAACGCCTCAAAAGAATAATTTTACAATAGAGTGAGCGAAACAAAATAGAAAACCCACTCGTAGCCCGGATTCCGTCTAGTTGTCACCATTGGGCTGGAAGCTTGGTAGATCCTCGGGAGCTGCTCCAAAATCTGGCCACACAAAACCAGCTGGATCAACCCCAGAAAGAGCAAGTGCAACAAGGGGGGCACGAAATAAGAACAAAAGCCAACAATTAGCACAAGAAAGATCTAATATTAAAACTAAAATTTACGAAAACATGTCAAGATGATATACGACGAAATAACCATGGAACTATTCCGATAGCCAGGTTACAATCCGTAAACCAAACAAGGACCGGGTTGTAACCCTTCATCTGAACAGAACTTGGTTTCCCACCATTTATCGGCAAGATAATAATACAATAAATCAAGACAAGAAGCAATATTGTACTGGATCAAGACATGGCTAGACTGGTTATACCTCATTCAATCAATCACGGCAAGCAGATACTACGGCTTACTACTTTAACTAACTAGGGTTATCACAGGCCTAATTACTAACAAGATGCAATGAGATGATTCCACAGCCACAAGTCCTGCAGACCATCCAGGTTACCCAGGTCAAAAATTAGGGGTTGAATTCAGGTGGGTACATCGCCCAGAAGACAAATGTACCCTTAGGTGACTTAGAGGGTGCAACACGCGACGGTGTGCTGGAAATGTTCCCTACTCGACGGCAGGCTACAGATCCCAAGAGCGCCCAGGTAACGGGATTGCCTGTAGCTGTGTCATCTCTTCATGACTACTGTATTATTCTAGTTATTAACCTTAATCCATTTTAGTAGGTACTCCTGACCGTGGTACTCAGGAGTCCCATCCTAGACATGATGCAAGACAGGACAAGTGGTTTTAACAAGCAAGCAAAAAAGAACTACCCACGGTGTCAAGGCAGGTCAAGTTAAGTTAGCCGTCGCAACAGCATTAAGATAAATCATGTCAGGGTACTTGTCAGGAGTGCGCCACGACGGGCCACTATCATGTCAGGTTGGTCATGTCAGGAGTGCTCCACTACGGGTCACTGTCGGGTTATGCTTGTTCCTTGTCATACCATGTCGTGTACAATAGTCATTCCAAACATATTAAGTAAAATCAAGTTCATGACAAAAGGCGTAAGGATATAAAATGAGCGTAAAATATATAATAAAATATTAATATACAGGGCTATAGAAGAGCCAAGCTTAAAAAAATAAGACCAAAACTCCAAGAGCCAAAGGGTTAAGCAAGGGGTTCAGGGGAGCTGCGTACGCTCAAAAGTCACGCACGCAGGAGAGCTGCGTACGCTCAAAGTCACGCACGCAGGAGAGCTGCGTACGAACAAAAGTCACGCACGCATGAGCTGCGTACGAACAAAAGTCACGCACACATGAGCTGCGTATGCTCAAAAGTCACGCACGCAGGAGAGCTACGTACGAACAAAAGTCACGCACGCAAGAGGGCAGCGTACGCAAAAAGTTACGCACGCAAGAGAGCAGCGTACGTGAAAAGTCACGCACGCAAGAGAGCAGCATACGTGAAAAGTCACGCACGCATGAGAGTAGCGTACGTGAAAAGTCACGCACGCATGAGAGCAGCGTACGCGAAAAGTCACGCACGCAAGAGAGCAGTGTACGTGAAAAGTCACGCACGCAAGAGAGCAGCGTACGTGAAAAGTCATGCACGCAAGAGAGCTGCGTACGTGCAAAAGCACGCAAGCAGAGAGCTGCATACGCGTAAAAACACGCACGCAGGGTCTGGGTCTTCTTCTCCATGGCTGAGAAGAAACTCCAATGGCACCCTGAATTCCAAAACTTCATAATTTGGCCATCCGAACTTCAAATCCGGATTTCCAAAGCTCCAACAAGGGTGGAATTGAACTCTCTTCCACATGGAAACATCAAAACCCATGAAAATCCAACTTAAATAGATCAAAACCATGCAAAACCAAAAATAGGAAAAACTTAGATCTAGAACAATGGAGACTCCAAATCATAAAATACCAAGTTCTAATGTTGATCACCATGTCCTAATCTAGCAAATGGATAAATAAAAGAGGGTTCTCATGTGGTGGCAAGGTGCACTTGCCTATGGGTGGGTGTTTTGGAGAGGAAGGAGAAGAGTGTTGTGTAGAGGAAGGAGAAGAAGAAATTAATGGAGGTTTATGAGGAGAGAAAAAAAGTTGGTGGAGTTTTAAAGAGGGTGGAATGTGGTGTGTTGAGGGTGGAGTATAGGCTAAGGTGTTCCAATACACTAAACCAAACCAAACCAACCCAAACCAATTAAAACCGAACCATGTCAAAACCCAAGAATACGAGAAATACCAAAATTCTGCAAGTTGAGAAAAATAAAAATACATGCCAAAATCCAGATACGGGTATAAATACGATATACGGAAAATACGAAAAATGAGGGTGACAACTCTACCCACCTTAAAAGAATTCCGTCCTCGGAATTTAATCAAGGATCTAGAGATTGTCACGACAAGTTACATTAAGCACAGACAAGTTACACTAGGCAGTTCAATCATACAATCATACAATGCAAGCAAGGAAGGGAAAACGTAAGGCATAAGAAAGACATTATACCTCACGAGTCAAACAGGTAGGGATATCACGATCGGATGTCGTCCTCACGCTCCCACGTTGACTCACCTAGAGAGTGATGACCCCAAGCAACACTGACTAATTTAATAGTCTTGTTCTTAAGTGTTTTCTTCCTCCGGTCCAATATAGACACGGGCCTCTCCTCATACGAAAGGTTGGTACCAACAACCAATTCCGAATGGTCTAGGATGTGGCTCGGGTTCGGAATATACCGTCGTAATTGGGACACATGGAATACATCATGCACTTCACTTAGCGACGGCGGAAGAGCGAGACGATAGGATACATCTTCTACTCGCTCTAGAATATCGAACGGCCCTATATACCTAGGACTAAGCTTTCCCCGCACGCCGAAGCGAATGACGCCGCAGTTAGGCGAGATCCTAAGGAATACATGGTCGCCGATAGCAAATTCTAAGGGACGCCGATGAGCATCGGTCCAATGGCGCTGGCGGTCCTGGGCAACTCGGAGGTGATCTCTGACCTTCCTGACCACTTCAACCGTCTGGGAAATTAATTCGGGTCCGAGCATCTGCCTCTCCCCGACATCATCCCATGCTAGCGGGGATCTGCACTTCCTGCCATAAAGAGCCTCGAAAGGTGCCATCTGGATACTGGCCTGATAACTGTTATTGTACGAGAATTCCACCAGGTACAGATGATTCTCCCATGAACCACCGAAGTCAAGGGTACAGGATCTCAACATATCTTCAAGAGTCTGGATTGTGCGCTCTGACTGACCATCCGTCTGCGGGTGATAAGCTGAGCTGAATTGAAGGCGAGTCCCCAAACTTTTCTGTAAGCTGCGCCAAAAGTGTGATGTAAATCTTGAATCCCTGTCCGAGGTGATGCTGACTGGCACCCCGTGAAGCCTGACGATCTGCCTGAGATACATCTCTGCTAACTGTGCCGTCGATTGCCCAACTCTGAATTGGAGAAAGTGTGCCACCTTGGTAAGCCTGTCCACAATTATCCAAATAGCATCTCTGCCGGCCGGAGATCTGGGCAATCCGGTCACGAAATCCATGGTTATATGTTCCCATTTCCATTCTGGGATCGGTAAGGGTTGAAGAAGTCCAGCGGGCCTCTGATGTTCAGCTTTAACCTGTTGGCAAACCAAACACCGAGAGACAAATCGGGCTATCTTCCTCTTCATGCCATTCCACCAGAAATGCTGATGAATATCACGGTACATCTTCGTACTACCCGGATGAATAGAATATTGTGAACTGTGGGCTTCTGCCATGACTTCCTGTCTGATATCTCCACTGGGTACACAAAGACGAGTGCCGTGCCGAAGTGTACCGTCTTCATGGATACATAACTCTGGCCTTCTTCCTGCTTCACGCTCTGCTCTGAGTCGCTTGATCTTGGAATCTGTTGACTGTGCCACCCGGATTCTCTCAACTATGCTGGACTGAACCTGTAGGCTGGCCATCAATGCCACGCTGGTTGAAAGAACCACTTCAATTCCCATCTTCTGAAGATCTGCTAATAGTTCTGGTTGCGCCGTCAAAAAATAAACTCCGGCTCTCCTGCTCAATGCATCTGCTACAACGTTGGCCTTCCCGGGATGATAATGCAAATCTACATCATAGTCCACCAGTAGCTCGAGCCATCTTCTCTGCCGCATATTAAGGTCCTTCTGGGTGAAAACATACTTCAGGCTCTTATGATCAGTAAAGATCTCCACTCTATCTCCGTACAAGTAGTGTCTCCACAACTTCAAAGCAAATACTACCGCCGCCAATTCCAAGTCGTGGGTCGGGTAATTCTTCTCATGATCACGTAGTTGACGTGACGCATAAGATATTACCTTCCCATGATGCATCAAGACACACCCCAATCCTCTGCCTGAAGCGTCGCAATAAACTGTGAATCCTCCGGTCCCATCTGGAAGGGTGAGAATGGGAGCCGTTATCAAACCTTGATTCAACTTCTCAAATGATTCCTGACACTCCGCTGTCCAAACAAACGGCACGTCCTTGCGGGTCAACTGGGTCATCGGCGCTGAAATCCTTACGAAATCTGAAACGAACTGCCGGTAGTAGCCGGCCAATCCAAGGAAGCTGCGAACCTCTGCCACTGAGCTGGGTACCGGCCATGACTCGATAACCATAATCTTCTGGAGATCCACTTCTACTCCTCCTCGGGTAATGATGTGACCCAAGTATGAAATGCGATCGAGCCAAAACTCAAATTTACTGAACTTGGCGTACAACTAATGCTCCCTAAGCGTCTGGAGGACGACTCTGAGATGTTGCTCATGCTCTGCTTCACTCTTGCTGTAAACCAGGATGTCATCTAGGAACACGATCACAAATTGATCCAAGTAAGGCATAAAAATGCGATTCATGAGGTCCATGAATACGGTCGGCGCATTGGTCGCTCCAAAGGGCATAACAAGGAACTCCCAATATCCATACCTCGATCTGAATGCTGTCTTCGGGATGTCCTGCTCTTTGACTCTGATCTGGTGGTATCCTGACCGCAAGTCAATCTTCGAAAATACTGAAGCCCTTCTGAGCTGATCAAATAAGACATCTATCCTCGGAAGAGGGTATCTGTTCTTGATTGTCACCGAATTCAAGGTACGATAATCAACACATAGCCTGGACGTACCATCCTTCTTTTTCACAAGAAGCATCGGGGCTCCCCAAGGCGATCCACTAGCACGGATGAATCCCTTGGTCCTCAGTTCTTCAATCATCTTGTATAAAATCCTCAACTCTGAAGGCGCCATCCTGTAGACTCGCTTTGATACTGGTGCTATCCCGGGAATCAAGTCTATAGTGAACTCAATCTCCCGCTCTGGCGGCATCCCTGGAAGCTCCTTTAGAAAGACATCTGGAAACTCTTCAACTATCCGGGGTAACTGCACTGCTGCTACTGCCATCCGCAATGCGGGAGAAGATGGCTCCACTGCGCCTCTGGAAAACGAAAACTCTGGCTCGCCGGGGATACTAAAGACAACTCTGCCAATATGGCAGTCTATCCTAGCATACTGGTTCCTCAACCAATCTATGCCTAGGACTACATCATAGTCTGCCATAGGAAACTCTATGAATCTAGCGGGGAACTCCCTACCGCTAACTACGATCCGACACGAGGAAAACACTCGATCTACTCCCAAAAGGCCATTACCAGTAAGTATATTGAGCCTCACTGATAATGACTCGGGCTCCAATCCTATCTGTGTCGCGAATCGTGCAGGCATAAATGAATGCGATGCACCAGAATCAAATAATACAGACGCTGGAGAGGAGTTAACGAGAATAGTACCTGCCACAACCTCACCTGGTGCAACTTCTTCTTCCATAGCCATCATCATGGCCTGACCTTGTCCTCTGGCTGCTGGTCCCCTCTGCTGGAAACCTCTCTGCCTATTCTGGGTCTGAGCTTGGGCTTGTGCATACTGCTGGGGATGCTGTTGCTGGAATGCCTGAGACTGAGGCGGCAAGGGCCTCGAAGACTGATACTGCTGCTGCTGAACTGGTACTGGGGCCGGTCCTCTCACTGAAGAGCTAGAAGGGTTGGATGCTGATGAACCACCCCTATTCGGGTAAGCCCCTATCCTATGATCTGCTGTTCCACAAGCCAGGCACAATCCTTGCGCCCTACGATAATCCGCCACTACATGGCCTGGCTTCCCGTAATGTGAACATCCCATTGCGGAAGTCTGCTTCTGCTTCTGCTACTGCGGGTACGTCGGGGTCGAATGCTGAACCGACGTTACTGAGGCCGCCCGCCTCGGAGTTCCAATAGTCAATCCCCTAGCTGCCGGGGCTGGAGCTGATGATTGGTGCATCTGACTGTGGGACCGCTTCCTACCTCCGGTCCTATCCACGATCCTCTGGGAGGTGTACTCATGCTTCCTAGCTGATCTCAAGACTGCATCGAACGTCTGGTGGTCGAACTGCTCAACCGCCAACAAGATCTCCAAATGCAGTCCCTGCTGGAACCGCTGGGCCCTATCAAACTCGGTCGCCACCAAGGTGGGGGCAAACCTACTGAGTCTAGAAAACTCTAATGCATAACTGTCGACTGTTCTGCCTCCTTGCTTCAAGTTGGTAAATCTGGTCTGCAGGTCGTACCGAGCCACAGCATCGAAATACTTCGTCTGGAATCTCTCTCTAAACACTGCCCAAGGAATGGGTGCCACTAATCCCATGGCTTGTGCCGTCCACCAACTGCGAGCCAAGTCCAACAACTGCAGGCGTACCACCGCCACCTTCTCATTCTCGGGTGTCCTAGCTGCTTCCAGAATTACCTCGGTATCCTGAAGCCATGCATCCGCGGCAATCGCATCCTCGGTGCCGTCGAAGAAAGGAGGGTTCAATCGCTTGAAGCTGTTGGCCGCCTGGTTCCCTGGATGTCCGCCTCGGTTCAAAGCATCTTGAACTGTCTGGTGCAGGGCGTCGCTTCGACGATCCTGGGAAGCTATCAAGGTTCTGATGAGACCTACCAAGGTGCCATCATCTGGCTCTGCGGGCTGGACGGGCCGAACTGGTGACTCTCCTCCAGTAGGTATCACTCTGGAGGCTACCCCGGAATGCTGGGCTTGATCTCCAGGTTGCTGCTGGTCCACGGGAGGTGCTCCTCCTTGCTGATCGACAGGGTCAGGTACAGTGCCGCTGAGGAAGACGACACAGGAAAATAATAAGGAAGGGCCAGGACAGATCAACGATACAAGCATGTAATCAGGGCAAGAATTTCAGGGATTTGAAAATACGGGCGGAGATCAAGGGCGAATACTGATTGAGAAATCTTTTCGGTAAACCCTCACATTTCTTGATTGACAAGACCTACATGGGCCACCACTTAAACCATGTCACGTTCCAGAACCAGAATACTGGAGAACGGGGGCAGACATAGCCAGCTACGTATATTGAAATGGAAACTACCTCGATATACGGTCACGGCTGTCTAGATATATGAGGGTTTACTACAAGCCAACAGTCTCTTATGGTCATGAACAAGCCTAATGTCTCAATCACAAGCAAGTAAGTAAGGTCGCAAGATGTATAATCATTAAATATACAATAGTAAGGCGTCCCAAATATTATATATTCAGCTGATCATGAAGCTAGTCGTACAAAATGCGAGGACTAGCAAGAGTTAAGTCATACATGATCAACCCTAGAATTTGTTAATCTTGTTTACAGCCCGTAGGCAGACAGTAAGTAAAGTGTATCGAGCTAACAGGTGCTCGTCGGCTAAACGCCTCAAAAGAATAATTTTACAATAGAGTGAGCGAAACAAAATAGAAAACCCACTCGTAGCCCGGGTTCCGTCTAGTTGTCACCATTGGGCTGGAAGCTTGGTAGATCCTCGGAAGCTGCTCCGAAATCTGGCCACACAAAACCAGCTGGGTCAACCCCAGAAAGAGCAAGTGCAACAAGGGGGCCACGAAATAAGAACAAAAGCCAGCAATTAGCACAAGAAAGATCTAATATTAAAACTAAAATTTACGAAAACATGTCAAGATGATATACGACGAGATAACCATGGAACTATTCCGATAGCCAGGTTACAACCCGTAAACCAAACAAGGACCGGGGTTGTAACCCTTCATCTGAACAGAACTTGGTTTCCCACCATTTATCGGCAAGATAATAATGCAATAAATCAAGACAGGAAGCAATCTTATACTGGATCAAGACATGGCTAGACTGGTTATACCTCATTCAATCAATCACGGCCAAGCAGATACTACGGCTTACTACTTTAACTAACTAGGGTTATCACAGGCCTAATTACTAACAAGATGCAATGAGATAATTCCACAGCCACAAGCCCTGCAGACCATCAGGTTACCCAGGTCGAAAATTAGGGGTTGAATTCAGGTGGGTACATCGCCCAGAAGACAAATGTACCCTTAGGTGACTTAGAGGGTGCAACACGCGACGGTGTGCTGAAAATGTGCCCTACTCGACGGCAGGCTACAGATCCCAAGAGCGCCCAGGTAACGGGATTGCCTGTAGCTGTGTCATCTCTTCATGACTACTGTGTTATTCTAGTTATTAACCTTAATCCATTTTAGTAGGTACTCCTGACCGTGGTACTCAGGAGTCCCATCCTAGACATGATGCAAGACAGGACAAGTGGTTTTAACAAGCAAGCAAAAAAGAACTACCCACGGTGTTAAGGCAGGTCAAGCTTAAAGAAATAAGACCAAAACTCCAAGAGCCAAAGGGTTAAGCAAGGGGTTCAGGGGAGCTGCGTACGCTCAAAAGTCACGCACGCAGGAGAGCTGCGTACGCTCGAAAGTCACGCACGCAGGAGAGCTGCGTACGCTCAAAGTCACGCACGCAGGAGAGCTGCGTACGAACAAAAGTCACGCACGCATGAGCTGCGTACGAACAAAAGTCACGCACACATGAGCTGCGTACGCTCAAAAGTCACACACGCAGGAGAGCTGCGTACGAACAAAAGTCACGCACGCAAGAGGGCAGCGTACGCGAAAAGTCACGCACACAAGAGAGCAGCGTACGTAAAAAGTCACGCACGCAAGAGAGCAGCGTACGTGAAAAGTCACGCACGCATGAGAGCAGCGTACGTAAAAAGTCACGCACGCATGAGAGCAGCGTACGTAAAAAGTCACGCACGCATGAGAGCAGCGTACGCGAAAAGTCACGCACGCAAGAGAGCAGCGTACGTGAAAAGTCACGCACGCAAGAGAGCTGCGTACGTGCAAAAGCACGCAAGCAGAGAGCTGCGTACGCGTAAAAACACGCACGCAGGGTCTGGGTCTTCTTCTCCATGGCTGAGAAGAAACTCCGATGGCACCCTGAATTCCAAAACTTCGTAATTTGGCCATCCGAACTTCAAATCCGGATTTCCAAAGCTCCAACAAGGGTGGAATTGAACTCTCTTCCATATGGAAACATCAAAACCCATGAAAATCCAACTTAAATAGATCAAAACTATGCAAAACCGAAAATAGGGAAAACTTAGATCTAGAACAATGGAGACTCCAAATCACAAAATACCAAGTTCTAATGTTGATCACCATGTCCTAATCTAGCAAATGGACAAATAAAAGAGGGTTCTCATATGGTGGCAAGGTGCACTTGCCTATGGGTGGGTGTTGTGGAGAGGAAGGAGAAGAGTGTTGTGTAGAGGAAGGAGAAGAAGAAATTAATGGAGGTTTATGAGGAGAGAGAAAAAGTTGGTGGAGTTTTAAAGAGGGTGGGATGTGGTGTGTTGAGGGTGGAGCATAGGCTAAGGTGTTCCAATACACTAAACCAAACCAAACCAACCCAAACCAATTAAAACCGAGCCATGTCAAAACCCAAGAATACGAGAAATACCAAAATTCCGTAAGTTGAGAAAAATAAAAATACATGCCAAAATCCATATACGGGTATAAATACGATATACGGGAAATACGGGAAATAAGGGTGACAAACTGAAATAGTAAATCTTGGTACAAATTTATTTTCATCACATGTATTACTTAAACAAATAACTTAAATATTACTAAACGTGTCAAAAATCCAAAAATAAATTGCAAAACATGTATGTCGAAGCATGGTCTGGGTTCAGTGGCTGCCACCGCCTTTGTCGATTATCTAGGAATAGGCTTCCATAATTTATATTTGGACGTCTTGAGAAAAAAAAAGGAATAAGTAAAAAAAGCTTCAAACATTAAATGAGAGCAAATAAGTAAAAACAAAAAGAGAATATAAAAAAATTTGCAGTTTGATTTGAGATCTGTAGGTAAGAAAAAGCTTCAATATATTAAATGAGAGCAAATAAGTAAAAAAAAAGAAATATAAAAGAAATATTATTTTTCCTTCCAACCACCGGTCAAAAAATAGAAAATATAAAGTTTAGATTTTATTTTTCAAACAAACATTGTATTATATATAGAGAATGAAAGAGAGCCAACAACCAAATGTAAGCATTAGGGGTATTTTGGGGAGTGCATATTTTTTTTATCCAACATATGGGCTCTAACGGCTAGTTCTAACGTCAATTTGACGGAAAGGGGCATTCCGAGCAAAAATGGTTTTGCGGGAGGTGTAAACTGCTTAAGTTTTCTAAAAGGTCTTATTTTGCGAATGAGGCAACTCTAACGAGGGTTTAAATGCACTTTACCCAGCAATGGAGCAATTGTTTGAGAAGAAGAACTAGCACCAGTGTTAATATATTGGTAATTAGAAACAAATTCATCATTACTTCTATTAGCAAATGGTGATACTTGAGTAACATATAAACTAATATACGGTGATTGCAAATTAATCTCAAGAATAAAATTTCATGCTTCTTCACCATCTATCAATAAACATGTGGAACCAAAAACACTTTAAAATAAATTGGTAACTAATAGAAAAATGCGTAGAAATTAAATTGCGTAAATTTTCTAAAGTAATATGACGACAAGTTGTAAAAAATTGGGTGTCACCTCCTTCGTAAGATAACCCATTTATTCTACCTCCATGTGAATATACTATTTTAATATTATGATCCATGAGAAAGAAGAAGTAGTTTGAGAATGTTTAGCTAATACAGAGTCGCGTTACAAGGAGCGAGAGCTTGTAAGAGGGAGAGACTAGCTTCCGTGAGGAGATGGAGCTTCCAAACTTCAGAGAATTGCTTCTTTGAGAGAAAAAAAAATAATGTGTGTGTACGTGTGTGTGTGTGTGTGGGGGAGGGAGAGTCAAACTTAGGAATAAATAGAAAAAAGAAATAGAAGTTAGAATATAGCCGTTATGATGTAGGCGTTGAAAAGGAAATAGACGTTAGAATATAGCTGTTAGAAAAAACTGTAATGACCCGCTCCGCCCTAGCGGAACGTCGATTCAAACGGCAAGTGCAACGACTCAAACGAGCCGTCGACCCGAAGAGTTGGCATTGACCTGATGAAGAATCGATGCAAGGCTTACATTGGCCGTCAAGATGAATCCAGACTTAGACTTTCAAAGGCGCGCTCGGAGTATCGTCCGGCCGATGCGAACATCGCTAAGGTGGGTGGCTCCAATGAACCCATCTTTGCTTAACGTAGACACTTAACAATACGGACACTATCACGAGAATTGCTAGGCGATAACACCGTGCATGTTAATAAATGACTCAACGCACCTAGCTAAGGGATTAATCCCACCTTGCATGCTTGTATAGAATATGGAAAGGAACATGGAAAATATGAGAACTCTAGCACCGCGCTCCATGCTCGTGCTACGGCACAAGCTTACGTTCAAGTCCCTTTCGCGTTCAACAATGAAATAATGAATAGATTACAACAATGAAACGGAAAGACTATCAACATAGTCGTTCCAAGTAGAGTATAGCAACATTGAAAGATTATGGGACCGATGGGTCGCCAAGGTGACTCCCGCACGGGGAGTTGCATAATATGTGAATGAAAGAATGAATGGATAAGTGAATGAATGAGCCAACGAATGAACGAATGAATACGTGAATGAATCAATGAACGAACAAACAAGTGAAAGAAAGAAAGAATAAATAAAAGATAAGAAGGAAAGGAATGGTTAGCGACAGGTATGACGGGCACCTGCAATGGGACTCGCTACCCGCGCTGCACGGACGCCAACCTAGTCGATAACGCATTATGGCTAAGGGTTAGCCTACGACTCGGAGACAGCCGTTAAGTTAAAATGACAAATAATACGAAATGGTCATGGACAATCCCCTCGTATACGGGAGGTGGGAGATATAAGAGATTTTCGTGGCATAATCAAAGGGAGGATCGTGGCCGGCCTAGACGGAAATCAAAGAGGGCTTCCGGGCTGCCTGGGGGGGACTTGGCTACCCAGAGGACGTAAGTGCAGGGTATTTTCAAGACACTATCAACGTATACCAGCCGCACGCTCTGAATAGTTGCGAAATACCAAGGAAAAAAGGGTCCAAAATGGCTTGTGATGCCAGCGACCGGTACATATAGAGTTAAGTGGGCTTTGCTGGTGGCGATCCACGTGCAAGTCCTTGCATTGAACAAAGTGTTCTAAGTTAACTAAATGAAGTGCCTTCTGAACAGGCTTAAAATATAACACACCAAAGGATAAAGAGTACTTCGTGAAATTGAGTTAGGAAGCACGCCTACGAAGCGCTAGGCCTGAGGCAAGGACACGCCCTTGACATTGAATGCTTACGTAAATCACGATAAGTTATTACATATGAATTGTTGACTAACTTGGTTTACTTTGGACAGGGAAGGTCGGACGGTAAGTATGGGTAAGTCGTGCATAAAATTCCATGCGACACTTGTATTCGGCAACACGAGATAGGCTATGAAATATGCCATGTAAATGATCCTACGGCAAGATTAGAAAGACAATGAATGATAGACGGTGCACAAAAGTAAATAGAACGTGTTTGTTAATGATAGCATTGTGGGTGAGCTAGCCTCCCCACCAGTGCATAACAATATACTGATAACCCTATAGTCTGCTTGCAGGAAGCAGGAAACATCGGTGGGTGCGGAGCTTTCCTCGAACGTGCTAAGGCGCGGAGCTATCTCTGGATCCTTGGAGCGTTGCAAGGAGCTGGAGCACCATATACAGGACATAATGTAACGGAACATCGCCATGAATCATTCCATCTTGTAAGCCACTTGGCACGCCTTTTATGTTTCAGAGAGAGAGAGAGAGCTTGAGTGACTTATATACTCGGCCTAGCCGCTTGTAAACTTCTTGAATATCAATAAAGAGTTTGAATTCGCTTCAACTTATTTTTATTTACTTTCCGCTGCAAATGGGGACACTCTGTGCGACTCTGTGGCCTAGCTCAAATTGGTCGTTTCTGGACTTGGCCTTGCACAGGCGCAACCTAGGCCCGTGCGGCATCACGCCTTAGCGAGGACGATCTCTCCTACGGGAGCGGGACGTGACAGATTGGTATCAGAGCACGGCTTTACGTTCTTGGACTTTATTTTGATTTTCTCAGTTTTAAAAGCTCGGTTTTGAAACAAAAGAAGTGTACGCTCTCTCTTATTGTGCCTTGAGATATTCCATACAATAAGTCTAATATTTTTAAAAGCTCGTACAAGTACTCGGTCGAACGAGATCGCTAGGCGAAGGCCTTTGTGCCGAACCACGACGTACTTGAGTTGGAAGGAACCGATGCTAAGAGTTAACAAAATGCAAGACGTGCTTGAATAACCTTATGCTGACAATAGTGAACGAGTACACGAGACCGAAGTATAGTTCGAACGGAATAGTTATGCACGCAGCCTTTTGGCTAAGTTGTGCCGAGTATGAGAGTGGGCTCAGCAGTCGGCCTATGTATCCAGGCGCACGCGTAAAGGCATGATTAGTTCCACGAATCTCACTGCGCGCACCTAGACTTTATGGTGCAAACGAGTTGCGAGCGAGATTGACTATCGCTTGGACGAGAATAAGGGGGACTTAGAACGTATGTTGATAGAGACGCTACTTGAACGGCGCTAAAGCGAACACGGGGAAATGGTTCTTAGATTTTGAAGAATGAGCGAACGCGCAATTGGACATGTCGATCGGGAGTCGAATAACCTTTTCAGGATTTGTAGAATGACTTGACTCCGAGTGGTGTATGTGATAGCTTCGAAGAAGGAAAAGAGCGAGTGTCGATGACTAGTCGAATGGCTCGAACCCTGAGTGGTGTATGGACGTTATAGAAATTGTTCGAGCGAGACTAAAGGATTTACGAATAGAACGAGTATGTCGGCAAGCGATGATATCGTGCAAGCCTTGAAATGAGTAACGTTTAGTTGGTTTCGACTTCGAGAGTCTCAAACGAGATATCGTTCGGACGAATTAAGAATGCGTAGTGCGAATCATGAAACGAATGGAGGTCTTGGTCGAGGAAACATAGGAGATCGTGCATGCGATTTTGAATTTAGTCGAAGGGATTGAAACTTGAGTTGAGGTGAAATACCCATGGACGAGATCGAAGATAGCACGATCGAAAGATAGCGTGCATGGAAAACGTTGGTTTGAAGATACGAGGATGACTAAGGATTTGGAATAGATATTGCTCAATGAAGAGTTAGCACGAGACAACGTGAATTGAGGAATTAAGTTGCACGACTCAGAATTCGTTACAAAAGGAAGATCATCAGGTTATGTGCATCATCGATGCTATTGAGGCGTATCAAAGATCGATGTACGATAACTCGGGGGTACTCCGATTCGATAAATGATGATCGTGTTAGAAGTTATTATTTTAAGGGATGCCATGTTGGAGATCTTGATAGAAATAAATGTTTGGATGAATAAGGGAAGTGACTTGATTGTTCGGTGATAACCACAACGATAACGATCTTGTCTTGCGCGAGCGTAACTCCAGCCTCGCGTATGCGTCACGTCGAATTTGGGAGGATCGTTCCGTGTGAGCGTTGGCATGGTGATTCATATCCAGCAGGAATGATCGAACTCGAAATACCTTGACATGGCAATTTTGATTGCTTCGACTTGTGGTTTGAAGCGAAGGCGAATCGGAGGATTGATCGGACTTATGAGGGACAACGAAGAAAACTTGAGGATTGAGTAGACCCAATTCGCGTATCGAAAATGAGTAAGCTAGATTCAATGCAAGAGTTACGTCCCGATGAGGACGATTATTCCACGGGAACGTTGATATGGTGATTCATGTCCGCCGTAGATAATCAGACTTGCATGAGATCGGGGTGCGACATATTGCAAGGCTAGACGACCTTGTGATCGACTACGTGAATTGAATAGGATGGATAGGTGAATTATATCAAACATACTTGAAGAGATAGACTATGGTAATTGCTAGTGCGGACTCACGAGATTGACATGTCAAGAAATTGATTGAGGACAACCTATCGTAGGATGACTTTCCTAAATGAGCTCAGACATGGAGCGGAGAATGTGTTGATGCGAATAGGAGGAACACTGCTTGATGTTTAGAAATTTGAGTGAAACAAACTTGGGTAGAAACTCACGTACAAGCGAACAAATGGTTTGACCATATAATTTGGGGCGAGCGTCGTGCAACGACCTTGCACGATGAGCAATGGACTTGACGTGTAACTATGACCTTGTGAGCTGACCTAGCAGATAGGCGAACGACCCTATGCCGAGTGATTGAACCTGTGCGATGGCATTTACAGTATCGTCTGGACGGACGATAGACTTGGACAACAAGACTTAGAGTAGGATGGGAAACTGGGAGTGTGCGTGAACGATGGCGAGATTGGCCCCAAACGAAGGAAAAGATAGGAATGGATGATGCGTAAGTAAAGTTGGGATAACGAATTGAATCATCGATTGGAAGACGTACTCGATGATATTGCAATACTTGGTCTTGAATCGGACAGAAATTGCTTAAACTTGGTCGACTCCGCTAAGAATAAATTGTATTGATTTCGTGGACAAGAACGCTTGAGAAACGAATCGAATCATCTCGATGACCGAGATAAACGATAGTGAGATACACATAAGTTCGGTTTTAAATCGAAGTTAGCAAAACGATCGGCAAATCAAAACTATCACGAGTAGCTTGTCCGACTTCGCTAATCGCTAAGCTTGGTTAAAATGTACGTATTCGGGAGACGCCTTGAATATATGCACGATCCAAACTCAGCGATATGATAAACTCGAATGCAGCTGTAAGTGGGTGTTGCGATGCGCATGAACGAATGAGTGAGTTAACCTCAACCTACGACTCTCGTATTTGACGAATTACAACGCACCCCGTGCGACCGTTTCAATCCCATGATACGTCAAAATAGCAACCAGTCGAAGAAACACGGCAATTGAATAAGCACCATCAACTCTGAAATAAATAAAAAGCCATTCAATAAAATCGACCAAACGTATGCGACACGAAACTTGGAAAGGTATCGAGTATAGTTCGATACCATCGAACGGTAAAGCCATTCGATAGGAATGGTCTAAGGTATGCACACGACGATGAGTAAAGGAACGGTAGGATGACCCGCACTCAGGAAGTCTCGAGGACGAGACTTATTTTGAGTGGTGTATCATGTAATGATCCGCTCCGCCCTAGCGGAACGTCGATTCAAACGGCAAGTGCAATGACTCAAACGAGCCGTCGACCCGAAGAGTTGGCATCGACCTGATGAAGAATCGATGCAAGGCTTACATTGGCCGTCAAGATGAATCCAGACTTAGACTTTCAAAGGCGCGCTCGGAGTATCGCCCGGCCGATGCGAACATCGCTAAGGTGGGTGGCTCCGATGAACCCGTCTTTGCTTAGCCTAGACACTTAACAATGCGAACACTATCACGAGAATCGCTAGGCGATAACACCGTGCATGTTAATAAATGACTCAACGCACCTAGCTAAGGGATTAATCCCACCTTGCATGCTTGTATAGAATATGAAAAGGAACATGAAAAATATGAGAACTCTAGCACCGCGCTCCATGCTCGTGCTACGGCACAAGCTTACGTTCAAGTCCCTTTCGCGTTCAACAATGAAACAATGAATGGATTACAATAATGAAACGGGAAGACTATCAACATAGTCGTTTCAAGTAGAGTATAGCAACATTGAAAGATTATGGGACCGATGGATCGCCAAGGTGACTCCCGCACGGGGAGTTGCATAATATGTGAATGAAAGAATGAATGGATAAGTGAATGAATGAGCCAATGAATGAAAGAATGAATACGTGAATGAATCAATGAACGAACAAACAAGTGAAAGAAAGAATGAATGAATAAAAGATAAGAAGAAAAGGAATGGTTAGCGACAGGTATGACGGGCACGTGCAACGGGGCTCGCTACCTGCGCTGCACGGACGCCAACCTAGTCGATAACACATTATGGCTAAGGGTTAGCCTACAGCTCGGAGACAGCCGTTAAGTTAAAATGACAAATAATATGAAATTGTCGTGGACAATCCCCTCGTATACGGGAGGAGGGAGATATAAGGGATTTTTGCGGCATGATGAAAGGGAGGATCGTGGCCGGCCTAGGCGGAAATCAATGGGGGCTTACGGGCTGCCTGGGGGGGCTTGGCTACCCGGAGGACGTAAGTGCAGGATATTTTCAAGACACTATCAACGTGTACCAGCCGCACGCTCTGAATAGTTGCAAAATACCAAGGGAAAAAGGGTCCAAAATGGCTTGTGATGCCAGCGACCGGTGCATATAGAGTTAAGTGGACTTTGCTGGTGACGATCCACGTGCAAGTCCTTGCATTGAACAAAGTGGTCTAAGTTAACTAAATGAAGTGCCTTCTGAACAGGCTTGAAATATGACACACCAAATGATAAAGAGTACTTCGTGAAATTGAGTTAGGAAACACGCCTACGAAGCGCTAGGCCTGAGGCAGGGACACGCCATTGACATTGAATGCTTACGTAAATCACGATAAGTTATTACATATAAATTATTGACTAACTTGGTTTACTTTGGACAGGGAAGGCCGGACGGTAAGTATGGGTAAGTCGTGCATGAAATTTCATGCGACACTTGTATTCGGCAACACGAGATAGGCTATGAAATATGCCATGTAAATGATCCTAAGGCAAGATTAGAAAGACAATGAATGATAGACGGTGCACAAAAGTAAATAGAACGTGTTTGGTAATGATAGTATTGTGGGCGAGCTAGCCTCCCCACCAGTGCATAACAATGTACTGATAACCCCACAGTCTGCTTGCAGGAAGCAGGAAACGTCGGTGGGTGCGGAGCTTTCCTCGAACGTGCTAAGGCGCGGAGCTATCTCTGGAGCCTTGGAGCATTGCAAGGAGCTGGAGCACCATATACAGGACATAATGTATCGGAACATCGCCATGAATCATTCCATCTTGTAAGCCACTTGGCACGCCTTTTATGTTTCAGAGAGAGAGAGAGCTTGAGTGACTTGTATACTCGGCCTAGCGCCGCTTGTAAACTTCTTGAATATCAATAAAGAGTTTGAGTTCGCTTCAACTTGTGTTCATTTACTTTCCGCTGTAAATGGGGACACTCTGTGCGATTCTGTGGCCTAGCTCAAATCGACCGTTTCTGGACTTGGCCTTGCACGGGCGCAACCTAGGCCCGTGCGGCATCACGCCTTAGCGAGGACGATCACTCCTACGGGAGCGGGACGTGACAAAAACCAAGCGCGCTCCACGGGGAGTGGCGCCCCACCCACCGCGCGTCACGTCGGATGGCGCTTCCTCGCCACGCGCCACGGTGGATAGCTCTCCCTCGCCACACGCCATGGAGGATGGCGCGTCCCTAGGCGCGCGACACTTCTGCTGGCGTGTCCTTCGGTTCCCCATATCCATGCATCAACGCGCAATCTGCAATGTAGTGTCACTATCCCAAGCGCAAATTTTCTAAACTTCTTATTTTTTTATAATTTGTGTAAAAAAAAAATTTATCCCATACGAAATTTTTTGCTAATATTAATATTAAAAAATGAATAATCATTTTTTTGGTTAAAATTTATTTTTTTAACTGTTATGCTAGATGATACATAATATTATTTAATATATCATTATCAATTACAATATGAGAAATAATAATTTGGAGAGACGGATAGCATTTAAAGCGACTCATGTTGCTACTTAAGAACAACTAACCCGTTTGGTACACTGTAATTATTTGTAATTGTAATGTAATCAAATAAAAAACTAATGTAAACAAATAAAATATTTTTATTTTATTATATTACGATTATTATTATATTACAGTGTACGAAATGAGATATAACTCTTGATTAAAAAATCATCATGCCTGTCCTACTGACACGAATACCATCCGGTTGTCTAAAGATAACACTGCCAAACACGAACCGACACATACTACTAACTTCAGTGATAGCTCCTGTTGCCTGGTCCCGAAGCAAATTATTACATACAAATTATTACATATAAGCTATCTATGATTTTACATCCCACAAAGAGAGATATCAGTTGACTGTTTGATGCACCTAGCAATAACCACAGGTATTATTCGTTTGAGCTTTGCTATGCCTACAACTAAATATGTACAACCTTCTTACAACTGTCACATGTCAAAATTCGATTGGAGAAGAAAAATGGTGGAGTCGGATGAAGCTTATGTAGCACGGAGGGGTGAGGGAGAAAGTGGGACCCGGTGTAAGGGGTGGAGAAGAGAGATTGTGAGAAGGTTGTAAGAATTTGGTAGTAGACTTAGCATTTTTTTTAATTCGTTATCAAAAATCGAATCGAATCGAATCGAAGAATGACGGTGGACCAATGGACCTCACAGGCATCAGAATCTGGTAAAAAAGGCGTCAAAACCTTGTGGCTGAAAGAGGTTTAAGTGGTACGCACCACATGATATTATGTAGAGTGGCGGATCTAGAATTACATTCTACTGGAACTACAATCATTAATTAGGAATTGAACATATAAAAATTAAGTGTAGAGCAGAGAATTGAACATACAGATCAGCAACAGCGGACAGCCAGACAATAAATTATGGTTTTGCTGTGAAAGAAAAAAAATATATGTCTGAATGTGTAAGGAAAGGAAGATGAGCCGCCACGTCTGACACCTTCTTTCTATAAAAAAAAAAAAAAAAAAAAAAAAAAAAAAAAAATGAGTGGCACCCATCTTTTGTTTATCATATTTACAGTGCACCCCACAAGTTTACAACAATGTAAAATACCCTCCACTTTTGACGTTTTTCGTCCAATATGGACGGTCAACTGGGTTGACACAAATTTTTTGACAAAAATACTCCCGACCTGTTGCCGTGTCTCTCGTCCCGCCTCGCCGCTGCCGCCCCGTCCCCGACCTTGCTGCCCCACCTCGTCGACCTCGCTGCCCCCCCCCTCGCCGTCCCCCCCCCCCCCCCCCCCCCCTTCCGACCACCCCAAGTGCCAGGACGCCTTCGCGCAGAACAACGTCATCCGCCTCCTCGTCAGCCACCTCGCGTTCGAGACCGTCCAGGAGCACAGCAAGTACACCATCCCCCCCAAGGCCACCTCCATACACAACGTCGTCATGACCAGCAGCACCGCCGCCGCTGCACCCGCTGCCGCTCCCGCCGTCGACCCCACCACGGAGCAGCAGCTCCTGGTGAAGCACCCGCTCCGCGACGACGCCAACAAGAACAAGATGCACAGCGTTGTGCAGCTGACCATGGCCGCCAGGTCCCCCATCAAGCCTCCTCCGCTGCCTACTAACAACAACAGTACTAGCAGCAGCAGTAGCAACAAGGGGCGGGAGTTCGAGGACCCCGCCACCAAGGCCAACATGAAGGCCATGGCCGCCAAGGCCCTGTGGCAGCTCGCCAAGGGGAACGCCGGCATGTGCAAGAGCATCACCGACTCTAAGGCCCTCCTCTGCTTCGCCGTCCTACTGAAGAAGGGGCGGACGAGGTCCGGTACAACTCCGTGATGGCCCTCATGGAGATCGTGCGCGTGGCCGAGAGGGAGACCGAGCTCCGCCGCTTGGCCTTCAAGCCCAACTCCCCCGCAGCCAAGGCGGTCGTTGACCAGCTGGTGCACATCGTGGAGAGCTGGGAAGACTTTACGGACTGGAAGACAGGGGTATTTTGGTCAAAAAAATGGTCAAAGGAGTTGACCGTAAGTTGGGGACGAAAACCGTCAAAAGTGGAAGGTACCTTACATTGTTGTAAACTTGTGGGGTGCACTGTAAATATGGTAAACAAAAGTGGAGTGCCACTCAAAATTTCTCAAAAAAATTCCAGATGAATAAAGGGAGGAAGAGGGAGCCCCATGTCCAGATGTGTAAAGAGAGTAAGAAGGGCCCCACGAAAACTCCCTTGCTGAACTTTCAAAGGAAAAGAGCAAAAATAAGTAAGTTTTTATTTTTGTATATTAATTATTAATTCAAGCAACGAGGGCAAATCAGTCTATCTGATGTGATCTAGAGCTTATCTCATTTATGAAGGTCTCTCATATCTGCCAACGTGCACCGGATAAAAAAAAGTTTTACTGGAGGCTAGTGCACATAACGTATATATAAACATTTATTAAATAGAAGGAATAATACGTTTCCGTGACTCGATCTACTGATCTTTTGCTACCGATTCGAAATCTTATAATTTTTTTCGATAACAACAAGAATCACTCGAATTCGCTTATATATGTGTGTGTGTAGAACCAATGCATATCACAATTATAATGTGGCGGCTTCAGTTATATGGACAAATTTTGATCTTCATAAATGAAAATAAAATTGAATACGAATGGCGTCAACCCCAACAATCAACCTCACATAAGTTTGGACAGGACAATCGGTTTCCTTCAGCATATCAAGTGCATATGATTGACAAATAAAATTACATTATATATTTTGGCTAATTACAAGGGCACATATCTTTTTGATCGGGGCTAGCCAGGATTAGGGCTAGCCAGGTTGGGAGAAACTTTTACTAGGGCTATCAAAATATTTCACTCAGGGGGCTGTCCAAAGCCCACAGCCCCCCAAACCCCAAAAATTACTCTCATTTCTAAATTTTACTCTCTCTCTTCACAAACCCTAGCTTTCTTCTTCTTCTATCCATCTTCTTCTTCTCCACCATTTCCATTCTCACATTTTTATCAAAACCCTAATTTTTTTCTCATCATCATCAACTTCTTCTTCTCCACCATTTCCATAATCACCATCTCCATCAAAACCCTAGTTTTCTTCTCTTTCCCAATTTCGATGGCATCCAAAAAATTAAATAAACCCTAAAATGTATGGAAATAAAGGTTAAATACTTTTTTTTCACAAAGAATGCATGAAAATAAATCCTAAAATGCATATTTTACTCTATTATCAAGATTGAAATAAACCCTAACATGTTTTTTTTTTTTTCATTCGGGAATGTCGACTTTAGGACTGCCAGAAATTGTGGCAGTCGTGAAAGGAACTTGCTGTACAGCAAGTATCTTTCAGGACTGCCTCAATTTCTGGCAGTCCTCAATATGTCTAGGACTGCCAGAAATTGTGGCAGTCTTGTTGTAGAGCATGTCCCTTTCAGGACTGCCACAATTCCTGGCAATCCTCATTACTTCTACGACTGTCAGCAATTGTGGCAGTCCTGTTGTACATCGAGTCTATTTCAAGACTGCCACAATTCCTGGCAGTCCTCATTACTTCTAGGACTGCCAGCAATTGTGGCAGTCCTGTTGTACATCGAGTCTATTTCAAGACTGCCACAATTTCTGGCAGTCCTCATTACTTCTAGGACTGCCAGCAATTGTGGCAGTCCTGTTGTACATCGAGTCTATTTCAAGACTGCCACAATTTCTGGCAGTCCTCATTACTTCTAGGACTGCCAGCAATTGTGGCAGTCCTGATATGAATCCAATTATTCTACAACTAGGATTTCTTCTATAGTTTTCTTCTACAACTAGGATTTCATGCATAATTCTTCATTAATAAAGAAAAATTGGTTAATAGACTAATAGATTTGATAGATTTGATAACCCAATTTCTTCTACAACTAGGATTTCATCCATAATGCCCAAACAAGAAGAAGAAAAATAAAGTAGGGTTTGGAGAAAGAGATCTGAGAAATTAGAAGAGATCTGAGAAATTAGAAGAGAGCAAAAAATCAAAATAAACTAGGTTTGCAAAAATTGATGTTCTTGTTCTTGTTTTTTTTTTTTTTTCTTGTTCTTGTTCTTCTTCTTCTTGTGAGGAATGGAGAGTGAGGAAGAAAACAAAAATTATAACACTTATCTTTTATACCTACCACTTGGATAGTCCTGAATAATTTTTTCAGTGGCAAACTTGTAAATAATGAAAAACTAATACTTGGACAGCCCTGATCAAAATGTGCTGTGCCCTTATAATTTACCTATATTTTGATCTAGGCATGCACCTTTGTTCCAAGAAAATATTTTAGGCTGTGTTTGATTGAGCTTTTTTTCCATGGAAAATATTTTCATCACAAATTTTCCACCAATTGTAGTGTTTGATAGCTTATATTTTCCATGGAATTATTTTCCAAAAAACTATCATTTTCCATATTTTCATCTAAAATGGTGGAAAATAAAACTTGTCCAACCCATAGGAAAATATCATTTTCCATGGAAAATAACTATTTTTCGTGAAAAATAATGGCAATCAAACACCAAAATTAGGTTTTCCATGGAAAAAATTTAAAATTCCATAGAATTTTTTTTCTAGGAAAATAATTTCATGAAATTAATTTCTTTTCCACATATTTTCTACCTTGCAATCAAACGCACCCTTAACAATATCACAAGTTCTTTAATCTCAAATTTAGACACTAGAAAATGTTTCAACTTCACCACCTCTGCGAGTCTGCAGCATCAGTTTTTGTGGCAACAATAAGTATAAGTAGTGTGATACTCTCCCCACACCTCTCTTTGACAGAGTATGCTTTTTGCATTGCTTTGTCGATAGCCAAACAATAAATAAAGCTATTCAGTCTACCAAACCATGTTGTTGGTGACTTCTTCAGTCCATAAAATTGCTTTTTGAACTCTACACACTTTTTTCCATTTGTAACTAATTCCAGAGGCGGACTCATAAAGACCTATTCTTGTGGGTCTCCATTCAAGAATACATTTTTGACCTCCAGTTGGCAAAATTTCCAAAATTGGCCACGAGTGAGAACAATACTTCCTAAGAGTTTTTTTTTTTTTTTTTTGAGATACCCAACGATACGTACGAAACTTTCTTTGTGCACACTGTATTGCATATATTTCGGGTCCACTATACCCTAACTTCCACCATTGTTATAAATGGAAGGAATAATACACAATTGTGGCTCGATCCAATGATCTCCTGCCACCAGTTAGGATGTTATATATCTCCTTGGTAACCACAAGAGTCACTCGAATTCGATTCCTATGGAGCAATTGAATTCCTAATACTATCCATGAGTTAATATGAAATTATACACATTAGTTATTTAATCTATTTAAATTAATGGGATTTATTAAATCTTAAGTAAAAACTTAATTTATAATGGGCCAACTAGCAAAAAATAAAACAGGCCATATTCCTAAATAATCAATCAAATCGGATGGGCCATAGTACTAATTAATTTCTTTGGCCCTAATTTTTTTAGAATCTAATTAATAATGGGCTTCCTACCAGCTACAAAACTCAGGCCCAACCCATATAATTTATCTTTCCCTCTCTTCCTAAAAAAAACGTTTTAAGGCCACCTTTTGTTTGCAGAATTTGAGCCTTGAAAAATTAAAGTGGTTCGTTTCCTTTATTTCGATGCCAAAGAAATTGAACATAAAAGAATTTTGATTCCAAGGGGAGGAAAAATATGGAGGAAAGGGTTCCTTCTACCAACTCAAGAATTCATTTTTTTCTTCTAAGGATTCACTTTCCTTCTCAATTTACTTTAATTTTCAAACACCAAAAAAAAAATTAATTGAAACTATAATTTCGCAAAGGAAATAAAATATCAAGAAATTGATTTTCTTTCCTTTCCTTCCCGCGAACCAAACGCCTAAAGCCCAGCCAAATTTCTTTCCCTCCAAAAGAGCAAGAGCAACCACCTTCTCTTTTCCCCACCCCTCATTAGTTTAACCCATGGCCATAGATAATAGGTTCCGTCCACGCGACACTAATCCCCTGCCCATGGAAGTAACCGACTGCCCTCTACTCCCTATGTAGTCGTTGTCTTCTTCTCCGTTTGCACACAACAACTCCCACTCCACAATCCTTCTCTCCATCTTATTCTTTTTCGACTCACCGCCTACACCGGACCTCGTCACCGCGCCCCATGCTGCCCCCTGGCAAGTTTCGGACGTGGGTCCTCGAGCTCAGGGCCGGCCCTGAGATGACGGAGGTCCAAGGGAAAACTTTCAAAATGGACCCTCCTAAAAAAAGTGTAAATATAACAAAAAAAATTGCTAACGCTAAGTTTTGAACCAAGGACTTCTAAAATTAAAAAAAAAAATCATTATAACCACTACACTATAGTTTTTTTTGTTAACAATGACACTTGATACATACTAGTTCTAACGTAGGTAACCATGTTGGTGTCCCATGTCGTCCGGCCTGTCTTGAACCGTCGTCCGGCCTGTCCTGTACCGTCTTCTGGCCAGACCTGAGATAGGGCCGCCCCTGCTCGAGCTCATAGAACGTGGCCAACATGGGCGGATCCAGAAATCAAAAATTGGATGGGCTACAATGGATTGGAATGGACTAAAGGTGGACTAACCCATATAAAAAAGAATTATATATATATATATATATATATATATATATATATATATATATATATATAGAGAGAGAGAGAGAGAGAGAGAGAGAGAGAGAAATTCTACAATACATCCACCCATTTTGAATGTATCGATACATCCGAAATCTGGACCGTTGGATGTTAATCCAACGGTTCAGATTAAATTCAGATGAAATAATGCAGGAGACATCATTTAATGCTGTTTTTGACTTTTGACCTCTTGTTAACTTGCTATAGCAGGTCATTCTTCAATGCAATTTTTCAATGGACATCCTAAATTAACTCATATTTACTTTCTCTTTCGTCCAGGTAATTTAATATTTTGTGCAACTACGTATATAAAATAATAATTGTGTGTCGGCCGGAAAGGAAGGACAGTGTGTCCAGGTTTGTAGGCTATGTAGACGACGACACCACTGCCGCTGGCGATCTAGATGGTGACACCGACGACGAAATGGTACATTTAGGACGGAGAATGGTACATTTAGGAAGCCGATAAAAGCTCGTTCTCTCAAATCTCTTCTTTGTGTAAATTAAATCTAAGGAGGACACAATCCCTAAGGACACAGTATGTCCAGGTCTGTAGGCGATGTAGACGACACCACCACTGCTGGCGATCTAGATGAGGACACCGACGACGAATGGTACATTTAGAACGGAGAATGGTACATTTAGGAAGGAGAATGGTACATTTAGGACGGAGAATGGTACATTTAGGAAGCCGATAAAAGCTCGTTCTCTCAAATCTCTTCTTTGTGTAAATTAAATCCAAGGAGGACACAATCCCTAAGGACACAGTGTGTCCAGGTCTGTAGGCGATGTAGACGACACCACCGCTGCTGGCGATCTAGATGAGGACACCGATGACGAATGGTACATTTAGGACGGAGAATGGTACATTTAGGACGGAGAATGGTACATTTAGGAAGCCGACAAAAGCTCGTTCTCTCAAATCTCTTCTTTATGTAAATTAAATCCAAGGAGGACACAATCCCTAATTTTAGTTATTGCTTAGCAGAGTCTGCTTAGTTGTTGTAAAATTGTAGTGTTGCTTCTGTGACAATTTAATCTTTAATCTCACGTTTTCTATGAATATGTGCTCTGTTTGATTTTGATTTAGTAATCTTTCCGTAATTAGTTTTTTTGTTTCATCTAACAATTTAATATTTTTGTTATAAAGCTACAGGCCATGGTGGTGGTGGTGGAAGGAGAAACGGAGATGAAGAAGGAAAGAAGAAGAAGTTCCGGTTCGCGACGAACTTCGTCGAGTTCCTTAATCAAGCGGAATTAAACCTCTTATAGAGTTCCTTAATTGAATTTGATCATGATAACCTTTTGTATTTTTGAAACGGCTAGTAGAATCTTCCTCGAGCCCTCCTCAATCAAACGGCTAGTAGATTCTTCCTCGAGTCCTCCTCAATCAAACGGCTAGTAGATTGTTTGTTAGTCTCAAAATTTATTTGTCTTTCCATCTTCTTCACTTTTTGTACTTCTCTCTTGCTATATATACAATAGTTTTCTTGTTTTATAGTACTATTATTCATTCTAAAATACATAGAATAGTTTTCTGAAATACAATAGTTTTCTTGTTCTCAAGATGTCTACTCGTGTGGTGGGAAATGTAGAAGACGTAGAAGATTGGTTGCCAGCTCCAAATGAAACCTTCATTCCGCGTATGTTGCGCAAGATTGAAGAACATCTGTCGACGATTTCAGCTGATGTTGTAAAGATCAATTCTAAGCTTAGTTCATTAGAAATCGAACAAATGAATTTATCTCGGCATTTTGAGAAGATTGAAGAATCTTCTGTAACACCCAGTTTTCCAGATGAGGATAATTTTGAAATTTTATAATTATAATTATTATTTAATGATATTTATTTTATATTATAATTTTTAGTGATTTTTAAATTATTTTAAACTATTTAAATTCATGACTTGTGGTTTTGACGTTTTGCTAGTGAAACCCTAGAGACTGTTTGACCTAGAGCCTAACCATGTGATTATGATATTTTAATGTCATTTTTAGTCTAAAGATATTTTTGCATTTGACCTCTTTTGAATTATTTTGATATCATTTTATTATTTATGATATTGTTTTGGGATTATTTGAGTCGGGTTCGAATTTCAACTCAATCCGACTTGAAAGGGGGACCCGGGGGTAGTTTGACTCTAGTGGGACCCACACACTAGTTAGACATGGCCCACATGATATTAAATTTAGTCCACATGATAGAAATATTTTAGTTAGAGGTTAGACTAATTATTATGGATAAGGTTAGTGTGATTAGAGACTTTAGAATGACTAATTTAGCCCCAACCAATTAGCCCTTTCCTAATACTCATAGAATAGGTTAGTGGGGGCATTTTGGACCTTACCATAATAGGACAAATAGCCCCATATGGCCAGCCACTTTGGGAGAGGACAGGCTCAAGTTCATTTTATTATTCTCATCCACACTCTCTCTCTCTTGTTCTTTCCTAAATTTCTAGAGAGCAATCCCTAGCAATTTCTCTACCAAATCCTTCTATTTTGCCACCAAATCTTCTTCTTTCCTTCTCCATTCTAGCAAAGGAGAAAGCTACCCAAGTTTGGGATGATTCGGAGCTCGTTCGTGTCCTTTTAGAATCTCTACGTGTCGGTGTCGCTCCGGAAAGACTTTTCTTCGATTCGATCTACCGGGAGGTATAAATCCCTTCTCTTTTTCATTTCTTCATGCATATAGGTCTATTTTGAACCCATATGAATGACCCCCATGGTTGTATCTCCATTTGTGTCCATTTCGTGTCTATTTGGAGGTCATAGGAGTATCCTTTGTGTTGTGGTTGTGTCCATGTGGGAAAATCCCAAATTTGGACACACTATGTGTTGTTGTTATGTATGAATGAATTATTACATGTTTAATCTCATATTTTTGTATTGGAGATGTGTTCTATAGTGTCTCATATATATATATTAGTGTAGAGAGTGAGTTCTTGATATATTATGTTATATACTTGTGTTCTTTTGTCTCAAACTATCCAAATCTGTCATGATTTTTATCCACGTTTTTAATTTCAGCCCTAACTTAGAAATGTCATAACTTCTAGCTCAAAGCTCAGTTTAATCTTCCGTTTTTTTAAAAGAAGCGTATTGAAGTTTGCTTTCCAAAAACATGTATTAATAGCCTAATTCTTTCTGTAACTTTCTGGAGAATTATTTGAGTGTCAGCTGTACGAAAGACAAATGCGTTCTCGGTGTTTTCGCGATTCCGGAAGTTTTCGAAAATGAAAACGCGATCCGTTTGAAGTTTCGGAAAGCTAACACATAGATCTATAACATACTTTAATCCTAGATTTTAATTCATGCTGAGATGGTACAGTATTGATTATTAGTAGGAGTTACTATTCGACATATGCATTGTGTGCACCCTTGTGTGTAATATAATATTCTATTTGATTTTAACCCATGTTAATGTATATATATTATGTAATTAAATAGAGAATACAAGCATGAGTAAATGTTTAAATAAATGATGTATGAGGTGTAAGTATCCTATCTAATATAAGCATGTATAAGTATGGCTTGTAATGAATATGTAGGTTCCATAGTATGTAATGTATGGTGCATATAGTGGTACAAGAGAATAAATGAATGATGAATGAATGCAAGCATGAATGTAATGTAATAATAGATGTAATATATGTAGCCTTGCTAGGAATAAAACTGGAATTTAGTTTTGTTTCACTAAATAAGAGATACATGAGAACTCATATATGTGAATGTTAACTTCCTATTGACACTTTGCTACACAACTGTCATGCCTCACTATCACTCCACACACAATACACACTACACTATATAACCCTCACACCCTCACTCATTGACACTCTCACTCACACATTGCCTAACACTCATTCCATGATAACACACACATGTTCTTGTGCACTTTTATGACACACACACACCCATGAACACATACACATGCTCTTCTCTCTCTCTCTCTCTCTATATATATATATATACTATACATGGCTAAATGTGTTAATGTGGTAAATAGAGTTTTCCTATAGTTATATATACATATATGTGATATAGGGCCTAGTGTTGAATTCTCTTTTCATGTACACCTCCATGTTCACACACACACATAGTTTACATGTTAGCTTCCTTTCTCTTATATATAATATTGAATGTGATGGCTTGTGTTTGGCTTGTATAGCCTTGTGATTGGTGTGTGATTGCTAGACTAGGCTTGGTTAGGCCAAGTGAGACTTATTAGACTTGTTGGGCTAGGATTTGACATAGTTGACTTAGTTTGACTAGTCTAGTTGACTGGAGTTGACCAAGTGCTGACTTTAGTCTAGTTTGACCTAGACAGCATGCAGATGCATTGTAGATTATATTTATCATTCCCTGTGTACATCTTGACTTGTGTTGCTCTAACTAGGAGTCAGGTACCTCATCTCGGACAGTACATTTACTTCAGACATTCAGATACGAGGCGAGTACATTCTCTGACCGTTTTATACTTGTCTGGATTTATATTCTTGCTCTAGATTACTGTACTTGATGCTGACACGATCATTATCACGGATTGGTACTATACTGATCTTCTTCTGAGATGTTATCTCCTTGTATTCACTAAATACATATTATGATGTGCGTTTCACTTACATATTGTATTTATTGAATACCCATATCCTTGTATACTCCTTGTGCATATTGTACTCTCAGTATCACATGAGTCCCAGGAATAGACCATTGTACAACTATTGTATAACATTGTACATCTATTGTATAATATTGTACATCCATTGTATAATATTGTATATCCATTGTATAACATTGTACATCCATTGTATAACATTGTACATCCATTGTATAATATTGTACATCTATTGTATAATATTGTACATCTATTGTATAACATTGTACACTATTGTGCAAGATAACGTAACCGGAGTAGATCCTTGTGTATTGATTTGGGAAGGAGGAGTAGAATTGGTTATGTAATCAAATTCTATTGTACAACATTGTATAACTATTGTATATGTCTATTGTACACCCACGTACAATGGAGTTACCATTGCATTTTCCTACACCGTTTACATAACCATATTGTACTCTAAATCACAGTAGGCTTACAGTTCTTATTTATCATATTTAGATATTTCATGTTATCAAATCTCTACTGTTTTTCGTATACTTCTTACTTTCAGCGTTTTATGTACCTTACTCTATTGCATGCTTTATATTTCCTAACATGATATGAACTGCGTGAGATATTTTGTGCTCGCTCCCGTCCTGACTGGACCTGTTGAAAATTTTACAGAGGATGATGAGGCACCCTGCACCCTTACTTGGAGTTTGCCTAGTTGACACTCGCGACCTGGACCCCAGGGGAGGTTCAGGTAGCTGCTGAGGACGATACCTTGCTTAGTATAGATAGTTTAGACTGTTTTCCTTTTATGTTTAGTTGTTGTTCTTGATTCAAAGTTTGTATATTGTAGAGATGTTGAGACTTGTATTTTATTTTTGTTGTACCTCGGTTGAGGATTCTCTTATCTATTTTATCGTGCCATATTCTATCTCTAGATTGTGATTGAATTGTACCTCTGTATTGGCCTCCTTATGGAGAGCATTCATATTATGTTAGTTATAGTTCATGACCTAGAACAGCGTTCTACCGCCGACACTGCGGCATAGGCTGGGCATTGTTACGCTCTCGTACCCTCACAGTGGGTGTGGGTCGTGATACGTTTTTAGTGGTGGCCCATGCAGGTCGAGTTTATGTAGTGGTATTCGAACTAGAGTATCACTACAGCCTGCAGCAGGATTAGGATTATTTTTAGAGGTACTCAATCACATTAGAAAAAACTCTTAATCAGATTCCTTTGTCTAAAATTGTTGCTTATTGACTTCCCTTGAATATAAACTGTCCTCCTTTGAATTTTTGCTTCATTCTCAGAAATTGCTCCTTGTTTTGATCTGTTTTCATGATGGTTATGAAGACTGGATCTCATCACTTCGGTTCGGGGGATACTATCGAGAGGCTGGCCACCTCTCATCCTGTTTATCAGGGCCTCGAGACCGCAGCTCCTGTTGTGCCGACTCAGGTTGGCGTATCTGCTATATTGGAGGTGCACCTCTATCTGTACAGAGATTTTCTCCCGTCATTTCTGATTTCTCTCAGCAGCGGTGATTCATGCAGCATCAGCAGCAGACCAGGGGAAACCAGCAGGGCGAGCTATCGTCAGGCCAGTCGAGGATGCACAGACCGTTGGAGATCTTGCAGCAAGTTTCGTTTTTATCAATTCCATTCCCACAATTGTCTTTTATAATTACCTTGAAATCCGATTCCATCTGTTCCTTGTTGATTGATTAATTTTGTCATATTACTCTTTTGTTGTGTTTGTTTTTTTTTTCTTCTGAGAAAATCATATGGGCTAGGTCGCCTAAATCATGGGATCTAGAATCCTCGATAGTCATGTTAGTTGGCATAGTGAGGACATGTAGTCAGATTTCAGATGTATTTCTTGGGTATGGGAATTTAAGGTTTTCGCCGTCGCATGCGACTATACGAAAATTTTAAATACCATAAACCTAGAGGTACGTACCTTAGTCAAGGACTCTGTGATTATCGTAGCCTTGCTCACTAGCATGATGAAGACTCTGGACAACATAATTTTGGACAGACGCATATGATTAGCAGATTGTATCTTGAGAAGGTTTAAAACATCATACCCTTTTTGTTGTTATAAATGACTTAAGAGTAGGGATATTTAGATTGTAGAGCTTGTTCATAGGTAGTTCCTTCATAGTATATAGATATGGTGACTTTTAGAGTGTCTGTACCCTAGAGGTGATAGTTAGCATTGGTGCTAGAATAGTAACCCATTGCAGATAATTCCCTGTTATTATGATACCAACCAGTTACGTATAGGATGTTAGTATGCCATACAACCTTGATGATTATTTATTATTTTTCTTTACCCTTCCAGTAAGGCACCCAGTAACCAGAGCCTGCCCTTGAGCATAGTTGTAGTTTCACCTAGGACTAAGAGGTCTATATATATAGATGATATACTTAGGATATATGTGATGGGTTGTTGTTCTTGAGCATATATATATATGTGGTATTTGGGATTGGTGTGCTTAGCTTGTGGGTAATTAGTTATGGGTGACTTGATAGAATTTGGAAGTTAAGAGCTAGTCTATTATAGAGTTTTCTTTGCTAATCCCTAGTTGCCAACACTAGGTAGCTAGTATAGGTAAAAGTCCTAAGAAGTTGACCAGCTGATGACCAAGTACTAGGATGTTGAGGAAATTGACTAGTGATTGACCCTTGTCTATGTTCGGCCTAGAAAATGGTACAATCATCTTAATTTCGAGGACAAAATTTTTATAAGGTGGGTAGGATTGTAACACCCAGTTTTTCAGATGAGGGTAATTTTGAAATTTTATAATTATAATTATTGTTTAATGATATTTATTTCATATTATGATTTTTAGTGATTTTTAAATTATTTTAAACTATTTAAATTCATGACTTGTGGTTTTGACGTTTTGCTAGTGAAACCCTAGAGACTGTTTGACCTAGAGCCTAACCATGTGATTATGATATTTTAATGTCATTTTTGGCCTAAGGATATTTTTGCGTTTGACCTATTTGAATTATTTTGATATCATTTTATTATTTATGATATTGTTTTGGGGTTATTTGAGTCGGGTTCGAATTTCAACTCAATCCGACTTGAAACGGGGACCCGGGGGTAGTTTGACTCTAGTGGGACCCACACACTAGTTAGGTATGGCCCACATGATATTAAATTTAGTCCACATGATAGAAATATTTTAGTTAGAGGTTAGACTAATTATTATGGATAAGGTTAGTGTGATTAGAGACTTTAGAATGACTAATTTAGCCCCAACCAATTAGCCCTTTCCTAATACTCATAGAATAGGTTAGTGGGGACATTTTGGACCTTACCATAATAGGACAAATAGCCCCATATGGCCAGCCACTTTGGGAGAGGATAGGCTCAAGTTCATTTCATTATTCTCATCCACACTCTCTCTCTTGTTCTTCCCCAAATTTCTAGAGAGCAATCCCTAGCAATTTCTCTACCAAATCCTTCTATTTTGCCACCAAATCTTCTTCTTTCCTTCTCCATTCTAGCCAAGGAGAAAGCTACCCAAGTTTGGGAGGATTCGGAGCTCGTTCGTGTCCTTTTGGAATCTCTACGTGTCGGTGTCGCTCCGGGAAGACTTTTCTTCGATTCGATCTACCGGGAGGTATAAATCCCTTCTCCTTTTCATTTCCTTATGCATATAGGTCTATTTTGAACCCATAGGAATGACCTCCATGGTTGTATCTCCATTTGTGTCCATTTCGTGTTTATTTGGAGGTCATAGGAGTGTCCTTTATGTTGTGGTTGTGTCCATGTGGGAAAATTTCAAATTTGGACACACTATGTGTTGTTGTTATGTATGAATGAATTATTACATGTTTAATCTCATATTTTTGTATTGGAGATGTGTTCTATAGTGTCTCATATATATATATTAGTGTAGAGAGTGAGCTCTTGATATATTATGTTATATACTTGTGTTCTTTTGTCTCAAACTACCCAAATCCGTCATGATTTTTATCCACGTTTTTAATTTCAGCCCTAACTTAGAAATGTCATAACTTCTAGCTCAAAGCTCAGTTTAATCTTCCCTTTTTTTTAAAAGAAGCATATTGAAGTTAGCTTTCCAAAAACATGTATTAATAGGCCTAATTCTTTCTGTAACTTTCTGTAGAATTATTTGAGTGTCAGCTGTACGAAAGACAAACGCGTTCTCGGTGTTTTCGCGATTCCGGGAGTTTCCGGAAACGAAAACGCGATCCGTTTGAAGTTTCGGAAAGCTAACACATAGATCTATAACATACTTTAATCCTAGATTTTAATTCATGCTGAGATGGTACAGTATTGATTATTAGTAGGAGTTACTATTCGGCATATGCATTGTGTGCACCCTTGTGTGTAATATAATGTTCTATTTGATTTTAACCCATGTTAATGTATATACATTATGTAATTAAATAGAGAATACAAGCATGAGTAAATGTTTAAATAAATGATGTATGAGGTGTAAGTATCCTATCTAATATAAGCATGTATAAGTATGGCTTGTAATGAATATGTAGGTTCCATAGTATGTAATGTATGGTGCATATAGTGGTGCAAGAGAATAAATGAATGATGAATGAATGCAAGCATGAATGTAATATAATAATAGATGTAATATATGTAGCCTTGTTAGGAATAAAACTGGAATTTAGTTTTGTTTCACTAAATAAGAGATACATGAGAACTCATATATGTGAATGTTAACTTCCTATTGACACTTTGCTACACAACTGTCATGCCTCACTATCACTCCACACACAATGCACACTACATATATAACCCTCACATCCTCACTCATTGACACTCTCACTCACACATTGCCTAACACTCATTCCATGATAACACACACATGTTCTTGTGCACTTTCATGACACACACACACCCATGAACACATACACATGCTCTTCTCTCTCTCTCTCTCTCTCTCTCTCTATATATATATATATATATATATATATATATATATATATATATATATATATATATATATATATATATATATATATATATACTATACATGGCTAAATGTGTTAATGTGGTAAATAGAGTTTTCCTATAGTTATATATACATATATGTGATATAGGGCCTAGTGTTGAATTCTCTTTTCATGTACACCTCCATGTTCACACACACACATAGTTTTACATGTTAGCTTCCTTTCTCTTATGTATAATATTGAATGTGATGGCTTGTGTTTGGCTTGTATAGTCTTGTGATTGGTGTGTGATTGCTAGACTAGGCTTGGTTAGGCCAAGTGAGACTTATTAGACTTGTTGGGCTAGGATTTGACCTAGTTGACCTAGTTTGACTAGTCTAGTTGACTGGAGTTGACCAAGTGTTGATTTTAGTCTAGTTTGACCTAGACAGCATGCAGATGCATTGTAGATTATATTTATCATTCCCTGTGTACATCTTGACTTGTGTTGCTCTAACTAGGAGTCAGGTACCTCATCTCGGACAGTACATTTACTTCAGACATTCATATACGAGGCGAGTACATTCTCTGACCGTTTCATACTTGTCTGGATTTATATTCTTGCTCTAGATTACTGTACTTGATGCTGACACGATCATTATCACGGATTGGTACTATACGGATCTTCTTCTGAGATGTTATCTCCTTGTATTCACTAAATACATATTGTGATGTGCGTTTCACTTACATATTGTATTTATTGAATACCCATATCCTTGTATACTCCTTGTGCATATTGTACTTTCAGTATCACATGAGTCCCAGGGATAGACCATTGTACAACTATTGTATAACATTGTACATCTATTGTATAATATTGTACATCTATTGTATAATATTGTACATCCATTGTATAACATTGTACATCCATTGTATAACATTGTACATCCATTGTATAACATTGTACATCTATTGTACATCTATTGTATAACATTGTACACTATTGTACAAGATAACGTAACCGGAGTAGATCCTTATGTATTAATTTGGGGAGGGGGAGTAGAATTGGTTATGTAATCAAATCCTATTGTACAATATTGTATAACTATTGTATATGTCTATTGTACACCCACGTACAATGGAGTTACCATTGCATTTTTCTAGACCGTTTACATAACCATATTGTACTCTAAATCACAGTAGGCTTACAGTTCTTATTTATCATATTTAGATATTTTCTGTTATCAAATCTCTACTGTTTTTCGTATACTTCTTACTTTCAGCGTTTCATGTACCTTACTCTATTGCATGCTTTATATTTCCTAACATGATATGAACTGCGTGAGATGTTTTGTGCTCGCTCCCGTCCTGACTGGACCTATTGAAAATTTTACAGTGGATGATGAGGCACCCTGCACCATTACTTGGAGTTTGCCTAGTTGACACTCGCGACCTGGACCCCAGGGGAGGTTTAGGCAGCTGCTGAGGACGATACCTTGCTTAGTATAGATAGTTTAGACTGTTTTCCTTTTATGTTTAGTTGTTGTTCTTGATTCAGAGTTTGTATATTGTAGAGATGTTGAGACTTGTATTTCATTTCTGTTGTACCTCGGTTGAGGATTCTCTTATCTATTTTATCGTGCCATATTCTATCTCTAGATTGTGATTGAGTTGTACCTCTGTGTTGGCCTCCTTATGGAGAGTATTCATATTATGTTAGTTATAGTTCATGACCTAGAACAGCGTTCTACCGCCGACACTGCGGCGTAGGCTGGGCGTTGTTACGCTCTCGTACCCTCACAGTGGGTGCGGGTCGTGACATCTTCAGCTTTGAAGAAAGCATCTTCATATGGAGCATTTAATAATGTGAAGGTGGTTTCCGTTGAATCTTCTTCCGATGAGGAGAACGTGGAGCTACAGTCTCGTAGTAAAGCATTTGACCGAATTCTCGCATTGTCCCCTACAGAAGAAACTGACTTTAGCAGTTCTTCTAAAAGAATGCGTGAAAATTTACATCTGGTCACACCATCGAAAAGTTTAACAAGGAATTCAACCTCGAAGCCTAGCAATTGTACTAGTGGTTCTTCGAGTTATTACGACTATATTTTTGCCGATGATAGACCTGACGAGTAAGTAATATGAGTTTTGATTTAATTCCAACAGTTTTTTTCTCCTAATTTATTCGTTTCTTTTCTTAGAGAAATAATATTATCTTGCAACAAAAACTATGTGTCTCGGTTTGAGATGAAGACCTTAGCTCCTTTAACGAAAATTAGCAATGGAGTATGTATAGAGAGTATATTTCTTCTTAGATGCCATCTATGTTTACTTTGATTCCATCACTTACATTTTTAATGATTTATTCATATTGTAGGCATTGTCTCAGCTCTTCTCACCGCGGAGGAACGGAAAAGAACTTCCAATAAAGCTAATGTATGGTTTTTACCAATAAAGATATCGGTGAGTGTGCATTTTATTCTTCAATGCATATGCATTAACAATTTTCTCGTTTGTTTGTCCTTCGTAATGTATTAGTTGATGTGTATGTAGAAAGAAACGTTACCTCCATCCGACAAATAGCTTCATCAAATATGGAAGAAGTACAAATATTTTCACGATTACATGGGATCTTTAAGCACTTGTAACGAGGTATTAATGTATTTCTATTTAAATATTAATCCTAAATTTCTAAAAATTTACTAATTTGTTTTACCTAATTAATCCTGATTCAGATATACATACCCATTCATTTGGACGGACACTATACTCTTGCAAGAGTTCTGGTTAAAAAAAGAACTGTTGAAATTTTGGACTCACTTGCATCTAAAGATGATCTGATTCAAAACAAAACAGTCATAAAAGAAATAGTAAGCTCATATTCATCAATTTTTATGAATTGGGTACAAGATACGCGGTATACTAATACATATTGTATTCTGGTAATTGTAGCTTTCAAATTTGGATCTCTTTCTCGAAGAAGAGATTTTGAAGTTGAGAGATGCTAGGTTCAGCTTTTCTACTTTTGCAATAAAACGTCCTACTTATGTTCCCCGTCAAGACAATTCTGTTGATTGTGGGATTTTTGTAATTGCATTCATGAAAGATCGATGTAGTCTAGACTACCGTTCTCTCAATGTAAGTCTAAAAATATGTCGTCAAAAACTTACACTTTTTAGAGCAATATTTTTGATGTTATGTTTGTTATATGCAGTTTGTTGCGGGAATGGAAAGACGCAAAGCTGCTGAATGGATTACAACTTCAGAGCACAATGAAGAGCTAAAAGAAGTCCAATCTGAAATGATTGAATATGGAAGATGATGATTTTTTTCTTCTTCTTTTATATCTAATGTATGGAAACCCCTAATGTATTATGTTCATTTGTTTTGTTGAGTTGTAATGACATTTTTGCCAAACGGCTTTGATTCTTTTTGATTAAGCAGAATCATTTTTGCCCTTCAAATAAATATAATTAAGCAGAAAGGAGTCTTTTGCCCTTCCATCGAATGACATTTTTGTCCTTCTAATTAATTCAAAACACCCCCGAACCCTTTTATTACAAAAGAAAAAAAAAACCGTTTCGATTCTTCCTCTTCTTCCATACTCCACTCTGTACTCAAACCTAGGTCATTCTCCTCCAAAATCTTTAAACCTTCCTCCCATTCGCAATCTTCACACAATGTCGACATCAGCGGCAGAATCATCACCGGCAGCATCACCAATTAGAGAAGATGCACCAGTTACAGAAAATCTAAAAGCGATAGACGGAGAACAACCGAAACCCTATTCTAAGAAAGTTCAGCAAAAGAAAAAGAAAAAAGTTGCTAAACAAAAATAAGTGCAAGAAGAAGTGCAAACAAAAGGTATAACTTTGATTTTATGTTCGCAAATTCTGTATATATTACAAGAAAAATGAAATTCTCCGTCATAAAACGCATTTGAATGTTAAATTCTATTCGCCGTTTAATTTGGAACGGAGAATGAAATTCTCCGTCTAACTTGAAACGGAGAGTAACATTTCCAGTGTTAAAACACGTTAGAATGTTCATTCTCCGTTTTATTTTAAACGGAGAATGACACTCTCCGTGTCATTTGAAACGGAGAATGACATTCTCCGTGTTAGTTTACACGGAGAATGCTATTCCCAGTGTTAAAACCCATAAAAATGGCCATTCTCCGACCTATTTTTTTTTGTAGAAAAAAATCTGTCAGGAATAAGGATTCAAGACTTTTCCTTTCTACCTTCAAGCCAATGCTAAATTTTATGAAGGAGGTCAATCAAGATGTTGGCCGTTTACCTGAGCCAGTTATTGGTTCCTTGAAAAATACCGATTTCTGGAATTTTGTCGAGATTTTCTACCAAAACAGAGTCCACGTCTCCGAAGTGGCCAAGGTAACGGAAGGGCTTGAGAATTTAATTGCAAGTTACACAGAAGAAGAAGATGGCGTCGGGTGCTTTAAATTGAGCACCACTGTTAAAATCGCGCCAAGCGTCGACGATATGGCAGTCATATTCGGTCTACCGCTGAATGAAGAAAGCGTTGATGATGTTTCTTACAGAAGATTGATAAAGGAAAAACAACAGCAGCCCACACCACCAGCATCATTGAGCCTGTGTAGAGATCACTTCACAAGATTGCTGGCTAATACTAAGGGCAAACACTCAGAAGTCACGAATAAGGAAGTGAGAGACAAGTTCTTTGAATTGTTACGACGGCTACGTGGCGGAGATAACGCTGTTAATCCAGATGATTTGGCCAAGCTAATAATCTTCCACTTGTGCCCTCTACTCCCTATGTAGTCGTTGTCTTCCTCTCCGTTTGCACACAACAACTCCCACTCCACAATCCTTCTCTCCATCTTATTCTTCTTCGACTCACCGCCTACACCGGACCTCGTCACCACGCCCCATGCTGCCCCCTGGCAAGTTTCGGACGTGGGTCTTCGAGCTCAGGGCCGGCCCGGAGATGACGGAGACCCAAGGGAAAACTTTCAAAATGGACCCTCCTAAAAAAGTGTAAACATAACAAAAACATTGCTAACACCAAGTTTTGAACCAAGGACTTCTAAAATAAAAAAAAACTTCATTATAACCACTGCACTATAGTTTTTTTGTGTTAACAATGACACTTGATACATACTAGATCTAATGTAGGTAACCAGTTTGGTGTCCCATGTCGCTCGGCCTGCCCTGGGCTAGGGTTGTCCCTGCTCGAGCACGTAGAGCGTGGTCGACATGGACAGATCCAGAAATCAAAAATTGGGTAAGCTACAATAGATTGGGATGGAGTAAAGGTGGACTAACACATATAAAAAAGATATATATATATATATATATATATATATATATATATATATATTTTATATTGTAGAAGGACCCATATATATATATATATATATATATATATATATATATATATATATATATATATATATATATATATATATGGGTCCTTCTACAATGTATGAGACACATATAAAAAAGAATTATATATATATATATATATATATATATATATATATATATATATATATATATATATATATATATATTTTATATATATATATATATATATATATATATATATATATATATATATATATATATATATATATATATATATATGGGTCCTTCTACAATGTATGAGATGTATCAATACATCCCAAACAATTGCATTAAAATATATATGTATTGAAAATTTTTCATATATATATATATATATATATATATATATATATATATATATATATATATATATATATATGAAAAAAAAAATTTGGGGTGGACTGGAGCTCACTCCAAACAAAGCTTGGATTCGATCCTGGTAGTCGAGCAGTGCTGCAGGCATACCGGTCGAATGCCACGGTTGCACCAAGCTGACCGGTGCACAACGCGCAGGGCGAGCTCGCCCCAAAACTTCTTTGCGCCAACCGACGAGAAGGACATGTCGTCTAGACCGTTGACACCATCCCTTTGCTCGTTAAACCGTAGCAGGCACCTGGTTCGCTGAAGCCGTGCTGTGCAGTTCCGTCGAGACTGCACTGCAGCTCCACGCATGGAGAAGCTAGCCCTGCCTCATAGTGGCTAAATCCACGACCTTTCGCGAGCTGCTGCATTAATGTTGAGGACTTGCACTGCTAGAGGCAGTAATTTCAGTCTAGCCTCCATCGCTCCAACCATGCGTCGCGGGAATCAGTATCACCTCGTTTGTGCGAGCTCCCACTGTTGGAGTGGGTGGGGTTCCCAACCTATATGGAGAAGACCCCAGAGTATGACGAGCGTCGTCTGTGTGTTAGAGAAGCTTGGGGAGGTGACGAGGCCATTCGAAGATGAAGAAGAAGTTCGGGAGCTATCAGAGACCATTCTGGAACATGGGAGGCAGAGTTCTGGCCGAAATCTGCCCTATGCAGAGTTCTGGCCGAAATCTGCCCCAGGCAGAGTTCTGGCCGAACTCTACCCCCTTGGTTCCAGAACTGTGCTATCACAAAAACACAGAGTTCTGGCCGAACTCTGTGTCGACGGGCCAAGACAAATTTCAGGATGATTTAATCACCGTTGGATCGTATCCTACGGTCCAAGTTTTATTGCGGGATTAGGGTATTTAAATATGGTCTTTCCTAACCCTAATCACAAGTGTAACACAACACAACATTGAAGAAGAGAGAGAGAAAGAAAAAGAGGAAAGAGTGCCATTGCAACTTTGGGAGAAAAGAAGGATGATTGAAGGTCGTGTTCGAAGGAGGATCGTGTTCGGGTAATCTCTACTTGTCGTCTTTGTTCTTCGTAGCCTTGTAATCAATTATTCTTGCTTCCAAGTGTTATGGGGATCCGTGTTGGATCAGGAGAAGTTTGTAGATGGTGTACCCCTTTATTTCATTAGTGAAGGCTTCTCAGGGTTGGGCTCCGATCGTCCCGTGATTTTTTTTCCGTAAGGATTTTCCACGTCAAAAATTGTCTTCGTCTGCGTGGATTGTGTTTGGTGTTTGGTTCGTGCATTGTATTGCTCGGTTCTCTCGCAGGTACTCTCTAGTTTGGAAAAATATTTTCACGTTTCTTTTCCAACACCCACCTCCTCTTTCTCCAACTCTTCTAGTTCTTTGATGATTGTAGGGTAGGCTTCAGTATCGATTAGTTTGTATGCACGTTCGTATTCGAAACGTTGACTATTCACCAAATGTTGTACCTTACCAATTGTCATATTCAGTATTTTATAATTGTAATATTAGCTTGTTGATCATCGTTTCCCAGCGTTCCATTCAGATTCGTGTACGGTGTCGATTGGTGACCCCGATATTCACGTAGATGGTAATTGTATTTAGATTTCCATATTTTGATACTGTGTTGATGGAGTTGTTGGGAAAGAAGCGCGGAAACCTTTCCCCAAACCGGAGAGTACCTGCGAGAGGACCGAGCAAACAACGCACGAACCCAAAAACAAGCACACACAACAATCACGCAGACACAGAGAATTTTTGACGTGGAAACCCTTGCGGGAAAAAACCACGGGACGATCGGAGTCCAACCCTGAGAAGCCTCCACTAATGGAATAGAAGAATTACACCCTCTACAAACTCCTCCCGATCCAAATCGGATCCCCACAACACTCAGAGACAAGAACAATGATTACAAGGCTACGAAGAGCGAGAACGACGAGTAGAGATTACCCGAAACACGATCTCCTTCGAAAACGACCTTCAATCCTCCGTCTTCTTCTCCGAAGTTGCAATGGCACTCTTGCCTCCTTCTCTCTCAAACTTGTGTTGCCCAATACTTGCGATTATGAATTAGGGTTGAGAAAACTCAATATAACTCCCCAATCCCGCAACCAACCTGGACCGTTGGATTAGATCCAATGATGAAAACTCATCCTAAAATCTGCTTCAGCCCCCGACGACACAGAGTTCGGCCAGAACTCTGTGTCAAGCATCCAGAACCTCACCCCACAGTACTGGAGTGGCCAGACCGAGTTCGGCCCGAACTCGCCATGGGACCGAGTTCGGCCCGAACTCGGATCCCCTGTTCCAGAATCTCCCCCTGGGCAGCAACAGCAGCAGCGACTCTACGTCGCCCACTTCCCGAGCTTCTCCGACACACGAACGGCGCTCGTCGCACTCCGGGGTCTTCTCCACATAGGTTGGGAACCCCACCCACTCCAACAAATCTCCCCCTTCACAACTATGAGGAGGACGTCGTCATCCCGACGATCTGCCTGCAGTACTCAAACTTCCCCCTTGGTAGAATCTTCGTAAACATATCAGCTCCGTTGTCGTCTGTATGCACCTTCTCAAGCTCCGCGTCCTTCTTCTCAACCACATCCCGTATCCAATGATACCGGGTCTCGATGTGCTTGGACCGGCTATGAAACGTCTGATTCTTCACAAGGTGGATAGCACTCTGACTGTCGCAAAGCAAAGTATACTGCTCTTGCTTCAGTCCCATTTCCTGCAACAGCTTCTTCATCCATAACAGCTCCTTGCAAGCCTCCGTCGCCGCAATGTATTCCGCCTCCGTCGTCGACAAGGCAACACACTTCTGCAACCGCGACTGCCACGATACTGCTCCTCCCGCAAACATCATCACGTAGCCCGAAGTCGACCGCCTCGTGTCTACATCTCCAGCCATATCAGCATCGGTATACCCGACCAGCTTCGGCTCGTCACCACCAAAGGAAAGTCTCCAACCGGCAGTGCCCTGAAGGTATCGTAGAATCCACTTGACCGCACTCCAGTGTACCCTTCCAGGATTCGAAAGATACCTGCTAACCGTACCAACTGCATGAGCAATATCTGGCCTCGTACACACCATAGCATACATCAGGCTTCCCACAGCTGAAGCATATGGAACCCGCTCCATATCTTCCTTTTCGTCCTCGGTAGATGGACACTGCTCCTCAGTGAACTTAAAGTGAGCCGCGAGGGGGGAACTCACTTTCTTCGACCCGTCCATCCCGAAACGCTGAAGTACCCGGTGAATGTACTTCGTTTGGGACAAGTGTAGCAGCTTGGACTCTCTCTCTCGGCTGATCTCCATCCCAAGAATAGTCTTCGCTGCGCCCAAATCCTTCATAGAGAAGGCCGCGCCCAGTTGGCGCTTCAACTCCGCTATCCTAGTGGCATTTCGACCCACTAATAGCATATCATCTACATAGAGCAATAAAATGATGAAATCATCCTCGGCAAAATACCTCACAAATGCACAATGGTCCGACGTCGTCCGTGCATAACCATGCTCCCCCATAAACGACTCGAACTTTCTGTACCACTGCCTCGGAGCCTGCTTCAGACCATACAAGCTCTTCCTCAACCGGCAGACCAAATGTGACTTGCCCTTCTCACAGAATCCCTCCGGCTGCTCCATGTACAACTCCTCCTCAAGATCACCGTGGAGGAACGCCGTCTTCACATCCATCTGCTCGACCTCCAAGTCGAAACTGGCTGCTAATGCTAGCACCACCCGAATAGACGAATGCTTGACGACAGGCGAAAAGATCTCATCATAATCCACGCCTTTCCGCTGACCGTAGCCCTTGACTACCAGCCTCGCTTTGTATCGAGGGCGAGTAGCATCATCCGTCTGCTTCACTCTGAACACCCATCGATTCTTCAAAGCCTTCTTGCCCTTTGGCAACCGCACCAGATCATAAGTAGAATTGGTGTGCAAGGAACTCATCTCCTCCTGCATAGCCACCATCCACTCCTGCCTGTGTTCGTCTTCCATAGCCTCTGCGAAACTTTCGGGTTCTCCCCCGTCAGTCAGTAGCACATACTCATCCGGCGAGTATCCCGTAGATGGTCGACGATCCCTGTTGCTCCTTCTCAGTGGAGCCACTGGTGCTGGCTGTATACCGACAGCCTCCTTCCCTTCAGGAACTACCTCTCCGGCATGCTCATCCTCCTGAGGGACACCCTGACCACCATCAGCAGGCTGATGATCAAGGTTGGGAGCAACTCCATGTACCGGCTCCCCCATAACTGGATCCTCCGCGATGTCCTCTGGAAACTGCTCGAAGCGAAATGACTCTAACTCAGGCAATTCCTCAGCCTCAGAAGGCGTCTCGGAGTCCTGAGTGTTGGTCATGGTCTGATCCTCGACGAACACCACGTCCCTGCTTCTGTAGAGCTTTCCTTCCACTGGGTCGTAGAGTCTATAGCCAAACTCATCCCGACCGTAGCCGACAAAGACGCATCGCCTCGTCTTCGGCTCAAGTTTGGTCCTCTCGTCCTTCGGTACATGCACGAAGGCCTTACAACCAAACGCCCGCAGGTGACTGTATGACGGCTCTTTGCCGTACCATACTTTGTCAGGCACATCACCCTGCAAAGGAGCACTAGGAGACAAATTAATAATATAAGCAGCTGTGAGAAGAGCCTCACCCCAATAACTGCCCGGCAAGTTTGCTTCTGACAGCAAACACCGCACCCTCTCCATCAGTGTCCTGTTCATGCGCTCCGCTACACCATTGAGCTGAGGTGTCTTTGGCGGAGTCTTCTGGTGTCGTATCCCTTGCTCTCTGCAATACGCATCAAAGGGACCGATGTATTCGCCGCCATTGTCGGACCGAACACACAACAACTTCTTGCCCGTCTCCCTTTCAACGGAGGCCTGAAACTCCTTGAAAGTAGGCAGCACCTGATCCTTGGTCTTTAAGGCATAGACCCAAACCTTCCTGGAACAGTCATCAATAAAAGTCACAAAGTAAGAAGCACCACCAAGAGATTTTACCTTCATAGGACCGCAGACATCCGAGTGAATCAACTCGAGCAACGCCGGCTTCCTCGAACTTGGGTGACTCAGGAAAGACACCCTACTTTGCTTCCCAGCCAAACAGTGCGTGCATTTCTCCAACTTTGTAGACTTGAGCCCCGGAATCACCTTCCTGTTCACCAAGTAGCTCATCCCCTTCTCGCTGATATGGCCGAGCCGCCTGTGCCACAACTCGGTAGACGCATCACTGACTGCGTTCACCTCCTGTGCCCCCTGTGCGCTCCCCTCCATATAGTAGAGACCGGACTTCTTGCTTCCTCTGGCAATCACCAACGAACCTCTGGAAAGCTTCCACTGACTATTCCCGAAGAGACTGAAGAATCCCTCGTCATCCAACCTTCCAACCGACACCAGGTTGAAACGGATATCAGGGACATGACGAACATCCTTGAGAACAAGAACCGCACCCGTCTTCGTTCTCAAATGCACATCTCCAATGGCAACCGCCTTCGACACATCTCCGTTGCCCATCTTCAACACGCCACAGTCGCCTGTCGTGTAAGTGGCAAACAGTGCCCTATTGTGAGATACATGTGCTGAAGCCCCTGAGTCCACCAGCCAAGAATTGTCATCGCAGGCGAGGTTAGTAATGACCTCATCACCTACGACGATCACATCGCCTCCATGCGTCGAGGCCGCCGCTGTAGTGTTCTCTTCTTGCTTCCCCTTGTCGCCCTTCTTCTCTCTCTTCCAAGCGAAACAGTTCCGCTTGATATGGCCCTTCTTACCGCAATGATAACACTCTGAGTCCTCGTACCGACCCTTGGACTTTCCCCTGCTCTTGTCTCTGCCACCACCTGGACCCCTGCTTTTGCCCCTTCCGCGGCTCTCTGAAACCAATGCCTCTGAGTGGTGGGATGTGGATGAAGTGCCCTGAGAACGTCTCCGCATCTCTTCATTCAACACCCCGCTCTTAGCAAACTCCAGACTGACCACGCCCTCTGGAGCAGAAGCGATCATAGATACTCGTACGGTCTCCCACGAGTCTGGCAAGGTACACAGCAGCCACAGTCCCTGAACTTCGTCGTCGAACTTGACTCCCATAGAAGATAACTGGTCAACCACGCCCTGGAAATCACTCAAGTGATCCGTAATAGACGCCCCATCCTTGTACCGCAGACCCATCATCGTTCGGATCAGGAACAACTTGTTTACCCCGGTCTTCTTCGCATACAAGGATTCCAGCTTATCCCATAACGTCTTCGCGTGCTCAATATTGGCAACGTGATTGTACACGTTCTCATCAACAAACTGCCGTATGTACCCACACACCTGTATGTGCTCGAACTTCCAGTCCTCCTCGGATTTATCACTGGGCCTCTCGGATGCAAACACAGGTAGATGCAGCTTCTTGACAAATAGCAAATCCTTCATCTTGCTCCGCCAATAATGATAGTTTGTGCCATTAAGGTTCACCATGCGCACCGGCTTCGCGTCCATCTCTCCTCTCTGGTTCCTCTGTCAACTCCTGACACCCTTTGAACCCAAATTTCTGATACCACTCTGTTGGTATCAGCCAGAACAAAACCTATGCTCTGATACCACTCTGTTGGGAAAGAAGCGCGGAAACCTTTCCCCAAACCGGAGAGTACCTGCGAGAGGACCGAGCAAACAACGCACGAACCCAAAAACAAGCACACACAACAATCACGCAGACACAGAGAATTTTTGACGTGGAAACCCTTGCGGGAAAAAACCACGGGACGATCGGAGTCCAACCCTGAGAAGCCTCCACTAATGGAATAGAAGAATTACACCCTCTACAAACTCCTCCCGATCCAAATCGGATCCCCACAACACTCAGAGACAAGAACAATGATTACAAGGCTACGAAGAGCGAGAACGACGAGTAGAGATTACCCGAAACACGATCTCCTTCGAAAACGACCTTCAATCCTCCGTCTTCTTCTCCGAAGTTGCAATGGCACTCTTGCCTCCTTCTCTCTCAAACTTGTGTTGCCCAATACTTGCGATTATGAATTAGGGTTGAGAAAACTCAATATAACTCCCCAATCCCGCAACCAACCTGGACCGTTGGATTAGATCCAATGATGAAAACTCATCCTAAAATCTGCTTCAGCCCCCGACGACACAGAGTTCGGCCAGAACTCTGTGTCAAGCATCCAGAACCTCACCCCACAGTACTGGAGTGGCCAGACCGAGTTCGGCCCGAACTCGCCATGGGACCGAGTTCGGTCCGAACTCGGATCCCCTGTTCCAGAATCTCCCCCTGGGCAGCAACAGCAGCAGCGACTCTACGTCGCCCACTTCCCGAGCTTCTCCGACACACGAACGGCGCTCGTCGCACTCCGGGGTCTTCTCCACATAGGTTGGGAACCCCACCCACTCCAACAGGAGTCTCTTATGGATATGACCAGAGCCCTATGGGCACATTATCACTTGCATACATATTTATGGCATGCTTCTCTGTACTCCGTGACTCGTCGGGATGAGGAACGTATACTAGTACTAGACTATTATGAGATGATTCTACTTCCAAGATATACTTGTGGACTCACGGACTATGACACATTGGTAGATTTTAGGTTACGATTGGACGTGTCGTGGATACAACACGTGCAGTCTCATTTGGATGGGGATGGCAGTTTACTAGGTGCATGAGTTTCTTTGCACGTCTTCGTAGTTGCTCACATATTGTATATCTGTGTTCTATGCCTAATCACTAATGCCTCTGCATAGTGTATCTAGCTAGCTGATAGCATCCACATAGCCTGTATCTCATGTGTGTGAACATTGTTATCGATTTGCATCTTCATATAGATAATTATTATTAGTTGCACCCCGATTATATATGAGAGGAGTTAGTTTATTACTATATTTTTACTTTCGACATGTTATTGTTCCTTGTTCGTCCCATCGAGAATTTGGTTTTCTTTCAAACATAGGCTATGAGAGTTACCCGGAGGACTATGGACCGAGAATTTAAACAGGAGCTGAGCCAACAGAGGACGTCAAGATTCTTCCTGGGCAACACCCTTGACAAGCGTTAGGGACTCCACCTTGGAATTCATGCATCTTTATTTAGTTAGCTGATATTCAGATATAGTTATCTTCCTGTGCTTTATTTCTATTTATTACTTGTACTAACAGATTTGTTTCCGTGAGACTGACAAGACTAAACTATGACATATTTCATTATTGTCTTTATTTTTGCATAATAGTGGACTTACTATTATATGCTTCTATTTTTTTTATTTTATATGTTGATGAAATTTATACTTGTTGTTCCTAGGCATTATGGACTGATGTTTATATTTATAGCAGAGTTTTGATAGGACCAATAGAGTTGGATCCTAATGCAAGACGTATTAGCTGGTCAATGACGTGTGCTTGGCCGGTCCTACGTATTTCGGGACTAGGTGTGACACGTTCCAACTTTGGATCTTGAATAACCTCAAAGTACCTAAATGGAACGAACACAACATCGTCAGGAGCATCGTCATTCGTATTAACCGCATAGTGCAAGAGCTTTAACTTTGCAGTCGAAAAGTTAGGCCCCACGTTAGGTGCCAATCTAGCGATGTTTTCTTACCACTAGGATATTCAAAAATCTTCCTAGATCAAATTAATTCTCTTATTCTACTTATTTAAGAATACTTATTGACCTTGATCTAGGGGTGAACATTATTCAATTTTGGACCGAGAACTGAACCAAACCAAATAAAAGATCCAGTCCGCTTTAAAAAAAATGGTTCGGATTCGATTTTTAAAACACTAAAATTTCGTATTTGATTTCGACTTTGGGTTTCGGTTCGGTCAAAAAGTCGAGTAAGACTTATAAAATAATATAAATATTCTCAATTCTATGCATATTTTACGATCAAAATGTGTATATTTAAAAAACGAAAAAAAAATTATGTATGTTTTTTGAAGTCCAACTTTGCTAATTTAACAACTAGTACAACTTTGAAATCAAGTTTGAGATACAATAATTTTTTTTATAAAAATATATATTTAATATAATTTGACCACAAATCTAACTTTGGCCCTGCCTGTTAAATAATAAAAATATTCCGACCGAATAAACCTAATCTATTATATCTGTTCAATTTGATTCAGTTGTGGCTAATTCGGTTCTGTTTCGGTTTATATGTTTATAATTTATGTTTATCTATTTTGACTAAGGCTGAAATTGAATAAACCGAATGCTAGTCTTGACCTTGTTCGTATCCTTGCTTTTCTGACAAGTGAGAGGGACGAACATATATAGCTCCCTGGATGCCACTTCGATGCTTAAGTCGGGCTAAAAATTGATGTGGGTATGTACAGTGATAGAGTTTTTAGTATAAAAAGTGCGCATCTCTCTGGAAGAAGATACTAGGGTCTATTTACAGCCTGAGTAGAGTAAACCATAAGGGAAGGGCTCGTTTGGATCAAGTTTTTGTATTTGTAGGAATAGGTTTTCAATTTCTTTTCCATGGAAAAGGAATCAATGTTTTCATGCCCATGTTTGGTTAGGTTGGAAATAGTTAGTTCAAAAATTTTAAAAATTTCATCTCCATGTTTGGTTTACAAAGAAATAGAAATATTAATTTATTTAGTTTTCCTTTAATACATTTTCATTAATTTCATGATGATTTACATGTTTGGGATAGAAGTTGAAAATTCGAAAATAAAAAGAGGGTATAACCGTCCAAACAAAATAGCCAAACACCATTCCTAGGAAAGCAAATCTATTCCCAAGGGGAGGCTTGGGAATAGCTTTCCCAAGTCAATGGGAATAACTTTCCCCCCTAAGCCCCCCCCTAAGCCCCTCCTATTCCCTCCTCATTCCCAATTCTAAACATACCAAACATGGATAAGGAATTCAAAACTCATTCCCAAGCCAAAAAAACTTGAACCAAACACCCTCTAATTGAGATTGCAGGCCAAGTTTTAGGTTTAAACATGACAAACGAAATAGGTGTGTATATCCTCTCCAATATTTATTGTAATATCTTTCGGATTTGATAATGTACTGGTGGTTTAATTAGGGCCCGTCCCGGGTCAGCCAGACAAGTCATTGGACTTGGACAACCCCCTTGGTAGAAAACCCTCCAGGTTCCTAAGTTTTCAGCCCTTCGTCAATAAAGTCTCTGCGGTCCATCCAACTCTTTAGTGTCAATTGAACTGACAATCTCCAATGTTCATATTTTGAGATTCTATTGGAAAAGCTTCGAGTAGCTTAGGAGTTAAGGGTGGAATTCGAAATCCGGGCTCCACGGCGTCGTCAAAACCGAAGACAACGGGCTTCTTAGTGTTTGTCAAAATAATTGGTCCTTTTTCCTATGCCACAACATTTATAACTTTAAATTTGTTGTAATTTTTTATATTTTTTTTGAGTCGAGGGGGCAACCAAAATTAGCTCCGACTAGGATAATCCAACTCTCTGAACCCGCTCTAGGTTTAATCCCTGGACCAGTCATTGGCCTCCATAAGACTTGATGAGCTTTGTTGTGGGCCTTTAGGTCTATCCCTCGAATTATATATCACCAATTTATAAATATCATCCATTTTAATAATTTTGCCACAAAGGTTCTGTATACTCGAGCAATATTGTTGGTTTCAAAATTCCATATAATGAATTAAACTCTCTTGTGGCCTCAGGTAACTATAAGACAATTTTTGACTTAGGGGTGAGTGTCCGGTTTATTCGATTTCAACCAAGCTAAAATAGTCAAAATCGATTAAACCAAAATTCTAAAAATTTAAAATTGAATTAAAATTAGCCATAATCATAAACGAACCGAACCGAATAACTAATTTGATTTATTTGTTTTGTTCGGTTGGATTATTTATATTTTTTTAATGGACCGGGCCGAAAATTGGGCGGTTAAATTATATTAACAATATAATTTTGGGAGCGGATCAAAAGCCCTCCTTAGAAAGCCCCCCAAAAACTCCCCTCACTCTAATTCGTAATATTAATGTTAATATTAATGTTAATATTAATGTTAATGTTAATATTAATGTTAATATTAATGTTAATATTAATTTTTTTAATTTATTTTATATTAATGTTAATGTTAATGTTAATATTAATGTTAATGTTAATTTTAATGTTAATATTAATTTTAATGTTAATATTAATGTTAATTTTAGTATTTAATGTTAATATTAACATTAATATTAACATTAACATTAATATTAACATTAAATTACGGATTAGAGTGAGGGGGGTTTTTGGGAGGCTTTCTAAGGGGGACTTTTGATCCGCTTCCTATAATTTTTTAAATTGATTTGTTATATTTCAAAGTTGAGCCCAAAGTTTGACTAGTTGTTAAATTATCAAAAATGGACTTAAAAATACATACATAGAATCGTTATATATACAAAATATACATATTTTTAATCATAAAATATACACATAATTGAGAGTATTTATATAACTGTATAAGTTCTATTCGATTTTCGATTTTGGACCGAACACAAAATCGAAACCGAATAAAAAATTTAGCATTTTCAAAACAGAAATCGAACAATTTTTTTCAAATAGAATCGAATACCGTATTTGGTTATGTTGGATTCAATTTTCGATCAAAAATCGAATAATGCTCGCATCTACTTCTGACACCAACCTTTCGTCACCAAGCCACACCCCTTATCAAATTTGCTTTTGCAATTGCAACTACATCAAAAATAATATTTTCGGCCAGCATGGACAACAAGGAACTGGAGGTTTTTTTTTACTCTTAGACCTCGTTTGGTTCGCGGAACAGAAGGAAAAGGAAAACAATTCCTTGTCATTTCCTTTCCTTTGGAAAATTTTAATTTCTATTGATTTTTCTTTCCGACGTTTGGAAATGCCAAGGAATTTGAAAATGAAAGTGATTACTTCAATGTGGAAAAGTAATTCCTTGCTTGGATGGATGAAATTACTTTCTTCCCTAATTTTTCTTCCATTCGGAATCATTTTTCTTTCCTTCTTAATTCCTTTATCACCCAAACATAGAAAAGTAATTACTTTCCTTTTTCAATCCGGATATTCCGTGAACCAAACCTATTCAAATAGACGCCTCTTAATTCTAACCATAACCATAAAACAAAAAAAATATAATAAAGTTTATGTTGAGGGGATTCCTGGAAGATTCCAAAATGCTAAAGGATTTTTCTGTAATTTTAACCAAGACAGCCCTCTGTTTGATGAGGCGGCTGGCGATCGAAACAAACCCCAATCCAATCTCATAGTAAAGAAATCACTAACGAAGAAGAAGAATGAACACTGACATAACAGCGTCGGTGAAGCCGGAGTATCCGGTGATCGACCGCAACCCTCCCTTCACGAAGACAGTCGCCAACTTCAACGCCCTCGACTACTTCCGCCTCTCCACCATCACCGCCGTCTCCGTCACCGTCGGCTACCTCTCCGGTCTCCCTCTCCCCCCAACACCCCCCCCCCCCCCCCCCCCTTCGATTTTCTAGGGTTAGGGTTTCTAAGGTTAGGGTTTTGACGTTGGCGATCTGATTTCAGGGATCAAGCCGAACATCCGAGGCCCGTCCATGGTGACGGGAGGCCTGATAGGGGTCATGGGGGGCTTCATGTACGCCTACCAGAACTCCGCGGGGAGGCTCATGGGCTTCTTCCCCAACGACGGCGAGGTCGAGAGCTACAAGAAGAAGAAGTAGATGGGTGGTCGCTGTCACTGTAATGCTCGATTTCTTTCTTTTCCCCTCCTTTTGTTCGAAATAATGATTAGATATTTGATTCCGATCTGGCATTGTGTTACGGTGCTCAGGAATTATTACTGTCTGCTCTAAGGATCTCGTTGAGAATCGTTAAGTTGTGATAATTGTGTCTTGTTTGTCGACGAATCGTCAATTTTGGTTGTTTTTAGTTGATGTTCTGCTCATCGTGGCCTAAATGTTGATTACTCTATTTGGTTATTAGATCCTTAAGTTTGCGATATTAGGGAAATGGAGTGTGAGATTGGTGGTAGGATTAGGAGGTTAAGCATGAAATTAGTATGGTATTTCTTTACAATTGATTGCTGGGAAGTCATTCTATTTTGCTTGTTAACTCGTGTCATAGAAACAAATGAAAGTCACAATTGCAAATCGTAGTATATTATCTCTTTTTCTAGACACTTTTGTAGTCTAGGGACATTGGAGGGCGCCCCTTAGTTGCATGCACTTAAAGTGCATGACTGAAAGGGTAGATCTACCTATAGATAGACTTGGATGTCTTGAAAATTGCGGGAATTAGCAATTCGTTATAGTTTCTAATTAGATAAGAAGGAGATATTCGTAATTGTTTCTAATTAGAGAAATGGTCAGGAAAATCACAGGAATTAGCATGACTGCGAATATACTCATGATCACCTACACCTGTATCTTCAAATTGAGATATAGGTGTAGGTGATCATGAACATATAAGTTTCGAACAGCTTTAAGCTGTTATAATTCGTAAGAATATAATAGCGAACAACTTTATGAAAATCTTCTTTGTAAACATTAATTTCCCATTTTCAACCTTAATCTTCTTCGGTTACTTACCTTATATAGTTAAAATGTAGGTTATAACGGAACATTTTCCATCACCAATGGCTATTCTTATTACTTCCCAATCCTAGATTTAGAAGTTGTTGCTTTAGGTTGGAGCAGAATTTTGCAGTTCTAAATCTTCTCAAAAGTCAAAACAGACAGATGTTATCCCTTTCATGGTTTTCTTCTATACAAACACATGAGTTTATGCAGACATAGAAATAATTCCTTTAACTTGCACTATATGTGTTTGAATGCTTTTTATTTATCCGTACCTACAAACCAATAATTTCTTCCAAGGAAGAAGTAACTGTGTTTGGTACTTTGGTTGGAGAGTGGAAAACACATTGTTATGTGAGCCAGTATCAATCTGATGTTTCGCTAGGGATGCATTTGATGTGAACTAATTCGATATTATATTAGTACCTTTTGAGGATAATAGGATATTTATCTACGATGAAGCGGGTCTGGTCTCTTATTTCGTGGATTGAGCTTGTGGTTAACATCTGCCATCTTTCTTCTTTTGGGGATATGCATGCATAAAGTAAACAAATTGCGGGACAAACATGTTAGAGTTATTGAAATTCTTAACCATGTGCATCAGTGGTTTTTCATCTTCAGGAGGATGCATGGTGTAAATCACAAGCTTTCCCTTTTGGTCATGAATGCATAGGGGTAGCATTGATTTCCTTTTGACCATGAACATCAAAGCTTTGATATCATCCTCAGATTAATTGCCATAGTGGAATTGGTTGGGCACATGATCTTGTAGTAGAATCGCTCTGGAATTATCTTGAGAGACCTTTCTATACAAGAACAGGGATAATATTGATTTCATCTTTAAGGTATATTTCGTTTGCAGGTTAGGTAATTAGATTTGAGAGTTTAGTGGTATTTTGAACTTCAGATTTGGTAAAAATTATCAGAGCATCAAAGCTTTGTTTTCATCCTCAGGTTAATATCCACATATCAACTGGTTGGGCACATGATCTAGTATTAGACTCACTCTTGAGTTATCCTGAGAGACATTTTTATAAAAGAATAGGGGATATATTGATTTCATCATCAGTTATATTTCATGTGCAAGTTAGATAATTAGGTAAGTCTGAAGCTTTAGATTAGAAGATAGTTTGGACTTGATGGTATTTTGAACTTATTTTGGTAAAAATTATCAAAACACCAAAGCTTTGATTTCATCCTCAGGGCAAAATCTCCACAGTGGAACTGGTTGGGCACGTGATCTGGTATTATAATCATTCTTGAATCTTCTTGAGAGACCTTTTTATAAAAGAATAGGGGATATGTTGAAGTACATTTCATTTGCAAGTTAGGTAATTTGATCAGTCTGCAACTACAGATTAGAAGATAGTTTGGAAGTTTAGTGGTATTTTGAACTCAAGATTTGGTTAAAGATTATCGAAATATCAAAGATTTGTTTTCATCGTCAGGGCATTCACCACAGTGGAACTGGTTGGGCACATCTGATATTAAAATTCATTCTTGAATTATCACGAGAGACCTTTTTCATATAAAAGAATAGGGGTGATATTGATTTCATCATCAGGTATACTTCATTTGCAAGTTGGGTAATCGGATAACTCTGAAACTTAGGCTAGAAGATAGTTTGGAAATTTAGTGGTATTTTGAACTTAAGATTTGGTAATAAATTAGGATTTAGATTGGCTCTGTTCTAACCACCATTTAGGTCAATATTTTTGGATTCTCAGCTAGGAGTTTTTGAATATGTAAGAGTTAGTGTTGAACTGTATATTGGATGGTATTTTGGTTTAGTTATGAATGAATGCACTCACCACTCCCTTTTTTTTTTTTGAAATGCACTTATCAGTCCGTTTTGACATCTCATCTACCTTTTATATCCCATATTAGGTTCCTCCTTTATTCTCGCTCCATGATTATGCTTCCTTTTCCCTGCTCCCTTCACCACATGTTCCTCACCAGTGTTTGGAGACAATGCTAGAGCTCACAAGATTCCATACAATTAATGCTATTGAAACATTAGAGGTTATGAAAATGTCAAGACCACATCAATGTAATAATGCAAATAAATTTGGTATCTATATGCATTTCACCGATAGGGTTTACATGGTTCACTTGTCGATGGAATCATCTATCAGCATACAGGAGTTTTCTAATGATGAGCTAAAAAATATCATGGTTGATTCGCTAAATGTTCTTCTGAATTCTAATTGTCTTCAAATCTTTGGTATTTCAGGTAGAACTTATCCTGATGACTATAGTGTCATGTTTGATTCCTTATAGGAAGAAAAGGTCTTAAATCTGGTAGAATTGTAATGTATATTTTTGTTAGCCTTACTGGAAGTATTATATTGAGGATTTGAGCCGTATATGAAGGACTTGTACCTTCTTCATGCATGTTAAAGAATATGAGTTAAAATTGTTATGCATCTCATATGGAGTTCCATTTTTTGTTCTGAGTTGCTAATGTTTTTCTTCTCGGAGACTAGAAATGTTCTTTCAGTGATCCCGGATGCATGGGAGGCTTGAATAGTATAGATACTTTGTTGTGAAGTTGGCAAGAGGTGACCAATGGGTATTATTTATTCTAGGGTGAGAACTTATGTAGTTCCCCCTGTCCTTTCACGTTATGTGCACATTGCTTTTTAGTATCTAGAGATGAGAGATCTATGAATGCTTGTTATTAGCTTAGAAAAGGCTTATGACAGGGTTCTTGTGAAGATTATGTGGCGGGCTTGGAAAACCCAAGTCTCTACTAACAGTATTAAGATTATTAGACGTGTGGTGGTTGTGTTGCTACTGTGGGAGTATCAGAGACGTATCCTTGGTTTCCATCTCTATATGCTTACACAAAAGGAAGAGACTGTCCCTACCTCTTTGCACTAGTTATGGGTTAAATTACTAAGTAAATTTAGGTTGAGGTTCCACAGTTCTGTGTTAGTTAATGAGACTAGAGAATGATTTCTTCTAGTATAGAAACATGGGAAGCTTAACTAGAGGATTCCATCTCTATATGCTTCCGTAATATATTAACTGCCGATTTACAAGAGCAAAAAGAAGAATGAGGGAATAGTTCATATTGGTGGCTATCCGATGTCTATGGAAACTTAAGTGGTAAAGGTTGCTAATCACCTATCATTTCGTTAAGTTGAAAAGTATATTCATCAAGGTTGTAAAAGGCACTAGGCATGATATTGAAGTATTCAACAGTGTTTTAATGGATTTGTAATTGCGTGATACCTTTAAGTTGAAAGGAAAAAATTCTATAAGACAGTCCGTAAGATCAGCCGTGGGTTAATGATTAAAATTAAGAAACATGTCAAAAAATAGATAGATGAGTGGCAAGACATCACAAGAAGATTATGAATTTGTCTGTTTGAGCTACAACCATATTTGCAGTATCGGCTGATACCGACACAATATGGTCGATACTGATACGGTTTTTCATCTCCTGATCCGATATATATTAAATGCAAATATGTAGGACGGTCCGTAATATATTAAATGCCGACTTACAAGAGCAAAAAGAAGAATGAGGGAATAGTTCATATTGATGGCTATGAGATGGCTAAGGAATCTTAAGTGGTAAAGGTTGCTAATCATTTAATTTCTTTGAGATGAAAAGTATATTCATAAAACTAAAGCTGGATAGTTGATATTGAAGTATTCAACAATGTTTTAATGGATTTGTAATTGTGTGATACCTTTAAGGGCTTGTTTGGTAAAATGGATTTGCATTTGGATTTGGAAATCCAAAATTCAAATTCAAATCCAACTCCAACCAAACATAGGATTTGGTAAATTATTAATTAGCTATTATAATTATAATTATTAGTTATGATTAATAATTAAATTATTATTATAATTAATAAAATAATAAATAAATATTAATCATCTATTATAATTATAATTATAGTTATGATTAGGGGTGAGCATATAACGGTTGAAAATCGAAAACCGAATCGAACCGAACCGAAATATGACAAACGGTTCGGTTTTTCGGTTAGCGGTTCGGTTTACGGTTTAAAATTTTGAAAATTTGAAATAACGGTTCGGTTTTCGGTTCTTAATCCGAAAAACCGAACCGAACCGAAAACCGATTTAGATTTAGTAATTTATCAAACTACCCACAATATACATATACTAATATTTATTAATCCCTAACTGAGCGCGCTCTCTTCTCCTATTCTATGTCGGTGCTTCTTTGAGCACTCTCTCTATCTACCCTCAATCTATATATATACTAATATCTTTCACTCTATGTAATATAAAAATTCATAAATATAATAATGTCATATATTTTTTAAATTTTTTTATTTAAATATGCTCATTTTGCTAAAAACTTGAAGGCCATGCACATTGGTCCATGAAACCGAACCGACCGAAAACCGAACCGAATTAATTCGGTTCGGTTTTTATAAAAAACGGTTCGGTTTTCGGTTTTGAGAAATACGGTTTACGGTTATTTCGGTTTTCACATATTCGGTTCGGTTTGAACCGAACCGAACCGATGCTCACCCCTAGTTATGATTAATAATTAAATTCTTATTATAATTATGATTAATAAATTATTAATTAAGATATAATGATGATTATAATGACGATTAATAAATTATTAATTATCTATTATAATTATAATTATAGTTATGACTAATAGTTAAATTATTATTATAATTAATAAAATAATTAAATTATTAATTAGCTATTATAATTTTAATTATAGTTATGATTAATAATTAAATTATTATTATAATTATGATAATAGTTATGATTAATAAAATATTAATTAAGATATAATGATGATTATAATGATGATTAATAAATTATTAATTAGCTATTATAATTATAGTTATGATTAATATTTAAATTATTACTATAATTATTAAAATAGTAAATAAATAAATTATTAATTAGCTATTATAATTATAGTTAATAATTAAATTATTATTATAATTATGATAATAGTTATGAAATAAATTATTAATTAAGATATAATGATGATTATAATTGCGATTAATAAATTATTAATTAAAATTTTGATAATATATTAATTATTAAATAATTAAAAAATAATTTATTAATTCCGATATAACTAACTGTTAGTTTTTTTATTAAAATAATAAATAATTTTTAGTTATAAATTTTTTTAAAATAATAATAATGATGACTAATTTTTAATTAACTATTAGTTAATTTTTAATTAACTATAAATTAAATATGTTAAAAATAGTAATTATAAATTAATATAATGATGATTAATAAATTATTAACTAAATTATTATAATATATTAATTATTAAATATGTTTATAATTGTGATTAAAATATTATTAAGATTATAATAAAATAGTAATTAAAAATATTAATAATATTATAATAAGACTAATAAATTATTAATTATGATTATAATTGGATATTAATTAATAAATTAGTAATTAAGACTACAATTATGATTAATAAATTTATTACAATTATGATTAATAAAGTTATAAATTATTAATTAAGATTACTATAAATTATTAAATAATAAAATTATCAATTGATAATTATTAACTTAGATTATAAATATGATAACTAACTATTAGTTAATTTATTATTAAAAACAATAACTAATTTTTATTTATAAAGAAATGGTTTACCAAACGGGCCCTAAGTTGAAAGGAAAAAAATTCTATAAGACGGTCTGTAAGATTAGCCGTGGGTTAATGATTAAAATTAAGAAACTTGTCAAAAAATAGTTAGATGAGTGGCAAGACATCATAAGAAGATTATGAATTTGTCTGTTTGAGCTACAACCATATTTGTAGTATCAGCTGATACCCACACGATATGATCGATACCGATACGGTTTTTCATGTTCCGATCTGATACAGACTGCAACCGATAGTGATTAATACCAATATTGAGGGTATCTTTTCCAATCAATTTAGCAGAGAGAATTGAAAGACCAATCAACAAGAGTGTAAAAACATAGTAAGGTTGTAAAAGCATGTAAACGAAGAAAACTTATTTATAGGAGATAAACCAATCAACAAAGTGACTTATTTCATTCAATATCAAAAATACTATGAAACAATACATTAAATACTTAAAATTGTGCCTAAATGTATAAAAAAAAATTCTAAAATTTTAATAATTTATTAAGAGTTATTTGTTTTTTGATAACAAAAATCCGATATTCCAATCTGAAACCGTGGATAAACAACACATTAAATACTTAAAATTGTGCCTAAATGTATAAAAAAATCTAAAATTTTAATAATTTATTAAGAGTTATTTGTTTTTGATAACAAAAATCCGATATTCCAATCTAAAACCGTGGATACTACCGATACCGCCGATGACGGTACTCACAGATCACGCCGATAACGGTACTCACAGACTACCGATACTGCCGATAACGGTACTCACAGAAAGGGTTTGAATCGTATACGATAGTGATTCTGATACCGATACTACGAACCTTGGTTACAACACAAGAAGGAAAACAAACTGATGCTGCAAAGAGGGTTTTTGTTGGGGTGTGAACCGATCCCAAGCCACTGAGATCCAGCTAAGCTATATTTCGAGTCCTGTAGTCTCTTCCAATCTCAGTGAGCAGAGGAGTCCAATGATCCCTAAACAGTCTGGTGACTCTGGTTGAACCAACGGAAAATAGCATGAGAGGTGAGTGAAGGGAGGTAAGTAGACAATTGGAAGAGTATGATATCAAATGACTCTAGCTTCAGGTGTGAGTGTAATCGAGTGGATGTTTGGAAAGTCGTGCTTAACAAAAGAATTCTAATGTTTTTTGTAAGATGTGGATGGATAGGGGAAACCTGTGTGTCATCTGCAAATTGTAGATCTCTTTATAACAGGGCCATGGACGTTGGTGGTGGCGAGGCCTTAGAAAGCACCAGTAAGTCACTTGGATTGCTATAGTTGTCCGTCCGCTTGCTCTTGCTTAAATCATTACTATTCATTCTCTGGTGCTCTGGCAGTTGACCTCCCTAGGTAGGGACAATCAATCCGTAGTTAGGTTCATTTTCATTATAATGAGGTAGAAGAACAGTTATCACCTTGCTAGAATCCCTTACTCCGTTGAACAAGCCCTCTTTCATGAGTGAGAAACATGGAGCGGAAATAAGTTATCATTGATGAAAGGTGATTTTCTTCTTAGTTCTCGTTCATTTTGGTATGAGGTTTAGTTTCATTGATCCTGCCTTATTTCCCTTCGCCTTCTCTGTTAATCATATGAGCCTTGCAGTATTTCTAGCAACTTACCTTGTCATGGTCAATTGTCAATCAAACGATCCAAATACACTCTTTTTGCCAATCAAAATATGCATCCTTGTCAAGCAATTAGAAGCTATGACATTACATCGAAAAAACAAACTTCCTGGAAGTACTTCTAATGAGATTCTAAGTTGTGATGTTTGTAAATTCACTTTTCCTCGAATAAGTATAAAGAGCTGTTAATAGTCTCTCATCTTGTCTGAGATTAGCAGATTTCATTCAAGACATCCAACTTTTATGTCTTTAGAGGTACAAATATGGGATATGTATACATTTAGATTTATCTGCATTTCTTGTTTCAAGGTGTCGAGGAAAACTGCATCAACCCCCATCCATCTTTACATGCTACTCTCTCTCTCTCTCTCTCTCTCTCTCTCTTTTCCTGTCTTTTTTCTTTTTTCTTTTGCATGTCTGTGAAACTATTTCTGGTCATGGAGTTGCTCACACAGCTGAAACTGACCTGGAAAACCGAACTCTGGATAAACATCTATTGATTTAATGCCGATTTGAATTTTGTATTTCTTTCTCATTGTTGTCTGTGGAACGTCTATGATGCCTTTTTATGATATGAATGAGTCGGAGTATTGGAAACAATGAGGGGTTTGTATGAATGGTGTGCTACAGGATTGGTTTGCAAAATAACAGATTGAGGTTTCTTAATAGATTGGACCTCAGAAAAGCTGACTTACAAGGGATGGTATTTGAAGCTTTTGGATGAGAAGACTAGTGTCTGTACTCCCTGTAGTTTGACAATATGGCTTTTCTGTAGTATATTCTGGATGCAGTTGATGAATGGTTTGCCATCCAAAACTACTATATTTTTCCGGTCCTAGGACCAGAGCTAATATGAATGGTGATAGACATAGTGATATTAGGTTGCAAATTACCCGAAACTCATCAATTTTTCCTTCTATGAAATGATAGATACAATGTGTCTAAAGGATATCAACAATAAGGCTCCTATAAGTTGTGGAATGCACGTTCTCAAATTTACAATGAATTGTTAGGATGTGATCTTACATATATCAAAATGGGCGTATAAATTGTAGAATGGATGAAGAAGGGAAGTTCCAACAGAATTAGACTAACGTATGCAAAAAGCTAGTGTTCCTAAGTGAGTTCATTTGAAGATCATGGTTGTAAAATTTAGATCTATGTTTCTGACAATCAGCACTGCTGGTATGGCAGTTAGATCCTCCTAATTTCAAACCTCAATCGTAATTTCTGTAAATTTATGTTCTTCTGGATAATATGATTGTCACCGCTAACTTCTATCTTTTAGGAATAGGACGATGCGGTTATCATTAGCACTGGTAGCAAGTCCAAATCCAATTTTCTAGTACTAACTTAAACCTAAGTGTGTTTGATTGCAAGGTGGAAAATTCGTGAAAAAGAAATTAATTCCATGGAATTATTTTCCTAGGAAAAAAATTCCATAGAATTTCAAAATTTTCCATGGGAAACTTAATTTGGTTGTTTGATTGTCATTATTTTCCATGGAAAATAGTTATTTTTCATGGAAAATGATATTTTCCTATGGGTTAGACAAGTTTCATTTTCCACCATTTTAGAAGAAAATATGGAAAATGATAGTTTTTTGGAAAATAATTTCATGGAAAATATAAGCTATCAAACACTACAATTGGTGGAAAACTTGTGGTGGAAATATTTTCCATAGAAAAAAAGCCCAATCAAACACAGCCTTATTGTCTGATACTCCAAGCCTTTAGTCTTCCTCCCTATCGCTATATGGGGATAATGTCAAGATTCACACTTGCACAGGAAAAAAAAAAAACATGCACAGAGCGCAGAGAATATATACAAATATGTCACATAGTGTGTCGTATAAATGCAAGTCACAAAGCAGTGAAAGCTCTAGTAAAAAAACCATAATAAAGATACAAGCTCATCATCATAGAAGCTCATCTAATGAAAGAAGAACCATAACAATTATACACAAGCTCATCTGAGGAAAGTATGGAGAAGGAATATATAAGGCATGACTCCAAATTTGACCTATACGCATGTTGCTGTAATTAAGCTTGGTTTATGGGGTTTTGGTGGTGGTTGGGGTGGATGGGAACCCTGGAATGGAGGGGATCCCTGGAATGAAAGGGATTTTTGGAAAGGATGGCAATGGAGGTAAATTGAACCCAGGGATGGAGGGCTCCTCGGGTGTCGGCTCCTCAGGAGTCGGTTCCTCGGGTGTCGGTTCCTCGGGAGTCGGCTCCTCGGGTGTCGGCTCCTCAGGTGTCGGCTCCTCGGGAGTTGGTTCCTCAGGTATTGGTTCTACCTCATCCTTTGTCAATGTTGGTATTTTCGGCACAGGTGGTGGTAGCTCAAACTTAGGCAGGATCGGCATCTCGGGCAGTGGTGGCAGCTCTACCTTTGGTAGGGGAGGAAGCTCAGCCTTTGGGAATGTCGGCACCTCAGGCAGGGGAGGCAACTCGACCTTAGGGATTACTGGAACCTCAGGCAAAGGTGGTAGCTCAGCTTTAGGAGTAGTTGGTACTTCAGGTGGGGTTGGCAACTCGACCTTAGGTACAGTTGGCACCTCATCCTTGGTCAGGGCTGGTATTTTCGGTGTGGGTGGCAGTTCAACCTTAGGCAAAGTGGGCACCTCAGGCAAGGGTGGCAACTCGACCTTAGGCAAAGTGGGCATCTCAGGCATCGGTGGCAGCTCAATCTTAGGTAAAGTGGGCACCTCGGGCAATGGTGGAAGCTCGACCTTAGGCAGGGGAGGAAGTTCGACCTTTGGCAGAGATGGTACCCCATCCTTTGTCTCGGTTGGCACCTCATCCTTAGTAAGGGTTGGTATCTTCGGTGTGGGTGGCAGTTCAACCTTAGGCAAAGTGGGCACCTCAGGCAATGGTGGAAGCTCGACCTTAGGTAAAGTGGGCACCTCAGGCAACGGTGGCAGCTCGACCTTAGGCAAAGTGGGCACCTCAGGCAATGGTGGCAGCTCAACCTTAGGCAAAGTGGGCACCTCGGACAACGGTGGAAGCTCAGCCTTAGGCAAGGGAGGAAGTTCGACCTTTGGCGGAGATGGTAGCCCATCCTTCGTCTCGGTTGTCACCTCATTCTTAGTCGGGGTTGGTATCTTCGGTGTGGGTGGCAGTTCAACCTTAGGCAAAGTGGGTACCTCAGGCAATGGTGGAAGCTCGACCTTAGGCAAAGTGGGCATCTCAGGCAACGGTGGCAGCTCAACCTTAGGCAAAGTGGGCACCTCGGGCAACGGTGGAAGCTCGACCTTAGGCAGGGGAGGAAGTTCGACCTTTGGCAGAGATGGTACCCCATCCTTTGTCTCGGTTGGCACCTCATCCTTAGTCAGGGTTGGTATCTTCGGTGTGGGTGGCAGTTCAACCTTAGGCAAAGTGGGCACCTCAGGCAATGGTGGAAGCTCGACCTTAGGCAAAGTGGGCACCTCAGGCAACGGTGGCAGCTCAACCTTAGGCAAAGTGGGCACCTCGGGCAACGGTGGAAGCTCGACCTTAGGCACAGGAGGAAGTTCGACCTTTGGTATAGATGGTAGCCCATCCTTCGTCTCAGTTGGCATCTTCGGGAACTGAGGCATGTCAACCTTCGGCAATGATGGGACCTCGGGCAAGGGCGGTAAGTCGACTTTAGGAATGCCAGGGACCTCGGGCAGGGGCGGCAATGTCAGCTTGGGTAGGGTAGGCACTTCGGGCAATGGAGGAAGTGTGGGCTTCGGCTCCAGCAGAAGGCGAGCGGCATTGCAGGAGCTGGTCAAGAAGATGAATGCGAGGAGGATACTCATAGTGAAGAAAGTAGATTTTGAAGCCATGGTAGTGACTAGTAGTGAGTGATGAAGGGAAGAGGCTACTGCTTTGCTATTTATAAAACTGATTTGCTTTCTTATGGATCAGTGGTAGCTTGGTAGTTGGCTTGTATTAGAGTGATTCGTTCAGGTTTGGTTGGAAGAAATGTTGTGGTGACGACTATCAATGTTATTTGTAGCGCTAGTAGTTCACCACCTATTGAATTTATGGGAAAGGAGAGCTGCTAATTAAATCAAGAACTAGCATAAGCACTCGAAGAACTCTTTCCTTTCCTTCCTAATTCGAGGAGAAAGTCCAAAAGTAGATGCATCAGAGACTGATTTAGAATCATGAGAATATATGCCTATCGGTGTAAACAAAGCAGGCGTATTCGTTTTCTGATACAGGGCTGACATACAAAACTTCCATATTTGTTTTAGAACTCGTGATAATACAAATGTGGGCATTGGTGGGGTCTAAGAAGGATGAAAAGAGTTACCAGGAGTTAATTAGACACGAGACTAATGCCTTCTGGATTTGGGATTGGATCCTAAGAACAACCTAGTCGTGGCTCAACTCAGAGCTAGGAACGCAGCGAAACAACCGATCGCGATAGAAAAGAAATACGTGTGGACTTAATGAAATTGTAGAAATATGCAAACGCACGATACTTTAGCATAACCATATACACAAAATGGAAAAAATTACGTGACGATCGGAATCTAATACAGAGGAAAAGCTCCACTACTGGGATAAATAAAGGAATAAACTGACTCCACCAACTTCTCCCACCGGTGATCAACATTGGATCCACAACTCTCTTTTTATTTTTGATACAAGGGGATTTTATTGATCAAAACGAGCCAAAGCTCAAATGGGCGTTGGGACATAGCCCATGTCGCCTACAGTAGGATAGGAAAGACAAAAGTATAGATCCTACAAAAAGCCCATTGGGGCACAAAATTGGAGCCAACAAAATAGGCCAAATAGACAAAATTACTTAGTTTCAATTGCTATATTTGGTCTTTAGCCAAATTTTGTAACATTTGATGGCTCCAATGGACTCTTGTCCACACTTGAAAAATGGTAGAAAGGTAAGAGACTCTCCAAATTTGGAGAGTCCACTAGTTGAGCTATATTACTTGCGGGCCCACCATATTTACTTTTCTGCTTCATTCTTTTTTTTGGAGTGTTGCCACTTGTCAATTATGAAAGAAAAATAAGGAGAAAAACAAATGGAGTATTGCCACTTGTCAATTTGGAGTGTTTATTTAGACTATACCATTGTGTACCAACATGAAAGAAATACTCTAAAATTAATTATTGGAGTATAGTTTGATGTGATTTGGAGTGTTATTACTGTGGATGCTCTAAGTTGAGGAGCTCATCCGGTCCTTGGCAATAGACCGCTCAATGCATGTACGGGAGCTAAAGTGTGGGAGATGAGCTGCTTTTCGTCATAGCATATGGCTAGAGAATCTAGAGCTTGTGCCATGCCATTAGCGCCTTTAGCTATGGCGGAGACCTCGGTGGTGTTGTTCTGGATGAGCCTCTTCGCTTTTCTGAAAAATATAAGTGAGTGTCCAAGGAGTAGCGGTCTTACCAGATAGGACATTTTTAAACTTAACAGAGGAGGATTCGATAGTGTTTATGCAAATGTTGTTGGCCGAGTTTATGTTGCTCACAATGCTAGTAGCTAAATAAGGAGCGTTGCATGTTCTTATATGCTATAAATGATTGCTGTAGGTAGGCGGTAATGCGGCAAATAATGTCCTGAGAATTCCTCTTTCCTTTGTTGAAAATAATTGTATTCCGTTGCTTCCATATTTTCCATAATCCAACACCAAAAATGATGTTCCTGCTCCTGCCAATGGCGTTAGAGATAAAAATACCGTTAAGCCATACCTCGGCAAGTTCATTGACAGACGTCGGAGACGTAGATAATTGGAATGCTCTAGCAAAATGCCGCCATACGGCCGACGCGGTCTCGCCCAGAACGAAGAGATGGTCGGTAGTTTCGGCCGAGTGATTAGCACAACAAACACATCTGGACGCGAGCTTGAAGCCCAAAGAGATGAGCCTTGCCCCAACGGGATGCAATTGCGGCTAAGCCGCCAAAGGAATGCCCCGATTTTAGGAATAATAAATTTATTCAAATAAAACCCGCTCCATTTAGTGGAAGCAAATCTGTTCCTGTGATGCTATGCACAACAAGAACCGCTCCAATTGTGCTCCCAAATAGGAAGGCTGTTAGAACCTGGGCACAATATTTAGTGGAAAATTGAGAGAATGAAACAGTTGTAAAAAACAACGTTTCAATGCAACGTTTCAAGAAAGGTGCGCAACAGAGATCCTAGGAGGATTCTAGAATATGAAAATCTAAATTTTTTTGAAAATGCAGCAAACGATAGTATTACGAAGATACTAATCGAGTTGCTAAAGGCAGCGAGGAAGACTGGCGAAATATGGAAAAAAGGCGGTCTGTTGGGGTGTCAAGAACACCAGTGCTCAAAGCTAGATCCACCCACACGGTCAGCTTCCAGGAACCAGCAAGTTCGAAAGAACTTTGGAACGCTCTGGTAATCTGCTCTAAGATGGACTGTTCGGAGACAAGGACAGAACTCTAGTTGCGCGAGGAGGAACAAGGTGCGCAACAACTCTCTCTTCTCTCTCTGGAAATCTTTTTTCTGAAGTCTAAAAAGTGTGTTGAGAGAGAATAGAGGCTCTGATTATATAGCCACTGTTGTAACCGTCCAGATCTGAGATGTACGCAACGACTTGATGTCAGATCCGAAATTTTAAGATCCGTTATCGCACGTTACGAATTAGTCAGAACGTGGACAACCACAATCTGTGCGTGTTGCGCCTATTGAACGGGTTGCACGCGCGCCATCAGCTAAAACAGCGCACAGTGCGCACACTGCGCACGCGGCGTACACGGTGCAACCAGCGCAGCCTGCGCGAGCTGGCGCAACTGGCGCAACTAGCGCGCCCACGCACCCGTGCACCCGCGCACCCCGTGCAACCCAGCGCACCCGCGCATTCGCGCACCCTACGCACCCGCGCACCCTGCGCAACCGCGCACCCCGTGCAACCCAGCGCAACCTGGGCACGCACAAGGGCGGCGCATCTGGGCCGTGCAACGTGGTCGCGCAAGTGGCTTGCACAACGAGCGCAACTTAAGCGCACTATGCTCCAGCGACGATGCTGACGTGCTAAGTGCAAAGTGCGCTAACAAAACGTCATATTACACCTCATGAGCCCATGAGCCCGAGTCCGAGTCGCTAAGCTCCTACGGGGCTTAGCCCCATTGGAAATTAATTTTCCAAGAGCAAAAAGCATGAATGCTTTACTTGGAACCTTATCCTTACCTCATAGTAAAATCACCCACATGGTTCCCTCCTTAAGGTCACCACCCCATGTGCATATCCCAACAACACATACAAGTATATATGTTGAGATAACTCATGGTGCACTTTCCGTTTGGGACTAAACTTTACTAGGCATGTTGTGAGCAAGCTCTCTTTATGTCAAGGAGCAAGAGCACCAACAATCCTCCACATATCTCAATATATATATGTGTCTAGGGTTGAGCGTTCACCACAGTAACTGTCTATTTTGCATTAGGATAGATGTCGCTGACGACTTGAATCTTCTCGCATGGGTTGAATAACAATGTGGTACAAGAATAGACTATGCCTTGAATTCTGCACCACAATTGTAATTCTTTCCACTCACAAAGTGTAGTTACATGTGCTTCTGGCTGCACATTGAAGGCCCTGTGCCAGCCTGGTTTCAGTGTACAATTTTGGGTGTCTACACGTTTACCCTCAAGAGATGGCCTGATATATCTTTCCATACACTATAGGTAAGTTCTTTATTAAAGAGACATGACATGAAGCCTTGTGCTTCCTTGCGGTGCTACGTCGCTATGACATGGCATAAAGCCGAGGCATTATCCCTATCCGGGAACCTCATCGTAGTGTCATACTACTGCAGCATGAAGTCACAGCCTCTTTGTAGTGCCATTCTACCCAGCATGAAGCCTAAGGCTTCCTTGCGGTATTACGCCGCAACGACATGGCTTGCAAGGCCGAGACTTTACCCCTACCCGGGTACCTCATTGTGGTGTCGTGCCACTGTAACATGGGGTCACCCTCCCCTTTGTAGTGCTGTCTACAACTCTTTAATTTCTTCATACACCATTAGGCTACCTGCCTATTTGCGGTGCTATGCCACTATGACTTGGCTTGCAAAGTCGAGACATTACTCCTACCTAGGAACCTCATGGTGGAGTCATCCCACTGTAGCATGGAGTTTTACTCCTTGTAGTGCTGCGCTACCTTGCTTCCTGTAAAGCACACCAGACATTCACTCTGCCTGAGAACTTATTAAGGCATTTGAGCCAACCTCAACACAGGAACCGTTTTTCGTAGAAAACACATAGTAGACAACAGTGGTTATGGGTTCGTAACCCTTCCATGTTCTCAAAAACAAGTACCCACTGTTACCTGATAGTTTTTCAGTCAGTAGTCCTCCCTTGAACCTAAAGTTACATGTCTAGTAGATTTCTTTTTGAACTAATAACATAAAACTTTATGGTAGGATTATAAAGACATACTATCATAATGCCTTCAAGCCCATCTTCCCTGCTGTGTCTTCAACCAGCTGACGCTTGAGGCCCTTCATGAACGGATCCGCCAGGTTTTATTGACTCCGAACGTCGATTACTGCATCGACACCTCTCTTGATGAGATCGTTCACTGCCCTGTGCTTTAACCGCACAATTCTATTCTTTCCGTTGAAAAGATCATTTGACGCCACTATCGCAGTCGCCCGGTTGTCGCAGTATATCAGGATTGTCGGTATCTGCGCTCCAACCACTGGAAGATCATACATGAGCTCTCGAAACCATTCTGTTTCATCTGCTGCGGTATCAAGTGTAAAGAACTCAGATTTCATAAAAGACCACGAGAGCATAGTCTGCTTTTTCGACTTCCATGATATAGCAGCTCCACCCATTATGAAAATGAATCCACCAGTGGACCTCTCGCTCTCCAACTCTGAGCACCAGCTGGCATCACTGAAGCATTCTACTACCGGCGGTTTTCCGCTGAAGTGCAGTGCATATGTCTGAGTCTTCTTGAGATATCTCATAACACGCTTCACAGCTTTCCAGTGCTCAATGCCTGGATTGCTTGTGAATCGACTCAGCATTCCCACGGCGAAAGCTATGTCAGGCCTAGTGGCAGTAGTAGCGTACATTAAACTCCCGATGATGCTAGCGTACTCCAATTGCCTGACGCTTTCATTCGAATTTGGCTCCAGTTTCTGATCATTTCGGTATGGCATATCAATTATAGGAAGATCATGATACCCGTATCGAGTGAGCATCTTCTCAATGTAATGAGATTGTGACAGTGCCAATCCAGTGTCTGTCTGGATGGTCTTGAGTCCCAAGATAATATCAACATCCCCCAAGTCCTTCATACTGAACTTTGTCAAGAGAAATTTCTTTGTCTCAGTGACACAGCTTATATCCGTACCTAGGATTAGTATGTCGTCCACGTACAGACAAACGATGACTCCTCTTCCGTCAGCAAATTTAGTATAGACACACTTGTCTGTTTCGCTGACCCTGTAGCAGTTTGATCTTAGAACTTTGTCAAACTTCTCATACCACATTTTGGGAGCTTGCTTTAAGCCGTACATAGATTTTATCAACTTGCAGACTTAGTCTTCTAGGCCTCTGACGACAAATCCTTCTGGTTGTTGCATATAAATCTCCTCGGTCAGCTCGCCATTTAGGAATGCTGTTTTCACATCCATCTGATGTATCACCAGCTTGTGTATTGCCGCTAGAGCAATCAACAATCTGATGGTTGTCATCTGTGCTACATGAGCATATGTGTCAAAGTAGTCGATCTCCTGCTTTTGAGAAAACTCCTTGGCCACTAGCCTGGCCTTGAACTTGTCAATGGTTCCATCAACTTTTATCTTCTTCTTGAAGATCCACTTGCATCTGATGGGTTTTGCTCTTTTGGGTAAATCAATTAACACCCATGTGTTATTGTAGGTAATTGAGTCAATTTCGTTGTCTATTGACTCCTTCCAGAAGACAGTATCTCTGGTTTTCATCGTCTCATCATAGGTAAGCGGATATGCTTCCACATGATAGGTGACGAAGTCATCTCCGTAACTCTTCGGCCTCCTTGCTCGCTTCGTTGACGGCTCAGCGAGTTCTGGTTCAATTGTTGTTTCCCCACCAACAACATCGTCTTGGACTACTGGCTCATATGAGATCTCAGTCTCATTTGCACCTTCACCATTCTCCGGAATGTCTGGAAGAACAATGTTTTTGTGCCTTGCAAACTTGTCTTCAAAGTATTCAGCATCGCGAGATTCGATGATATGATTTGACTCAATGTCAAGAAATCTTCGAGCATCACTCTTCTCGGCATACCCCAAAAAGATCGCCTTCGTAGTCCTTGTCTCCAGCTTCTGAATCTTTAGATCTGGGAGCTTCACATAAGCCAGACATCCCCACACTCGAATGACATTCAAGTTAGGTCTGACTTTGAACCAGAGTTCATGAGGAGTTATGTCAGAAGTTGCATATGGCACTCTATTCAGAATGAAAGTGGCCGTTAATGCAGCTTCTCCCCAATAGAATTTTGAAAGACCTGCAGTTAGCAGCATTGAGTTCATCGTTTCTGTCAACGTTCGGTTCTTCCTCTCTGCTACTTCCGTTGGATTGAGGAGAATACGGAGCAGTAGTCTCGCAGATGATTTCATGTTCTTTGCAGAACGATGCGAATTCATGAGACCGATATTCTCCGCCTCGATCACTTCTCAACCTCTTGCGTTGTTGTCCAGTTTGCCGTTCAGCTTCGGCCCTGAACTCCTTGAACTTCTTGAACGCTTCGTCTTTAGATTTGAGCAAGTAGACGAATGCGTACTTAGAGAAGTCATCGATGAAGGTTATGAAATACTTCATCCCGACTTTTGTAGAGAATTGTTTGAAGTCACAGATATCGGAGTGCACCAACTCCAGAAGATCTGTGCTTCGATTGACCCGATGAAAAAGATTTTCTTGTGATCTTCGTCTGAGCACATACTTCACACTTCTCTACCTCACCCCCATATTTGGAGATAAGTCCTAGACTAGGCATTTTGTTTATTCTTTTACAATGAACATGTCCTAGCCTATTATGCCACAACTCAAGAGAATAATCAGAAAAAGTGACTGCATTAATTTCACTAGACTGGTTTACAAGCTGAATTTTAAACATTCCTTCGGTTTGATAAGCCTTTCCGAAGTATGTTCCCTTCTTGGACATCACCATCTGACCAGCATTAATGTCCATCCTTAAGCCTGCGTTGCTAAGCAGGCTTCCATAGATCAGGTTCTTGGCAATCACCGAAACATGCTTCACTCCTTAGAGCGTCAGAGTGTTCTCGGAAGTGAGTTTCAGTTCCACAGTCCCGATCCCCAAAACTTCAGCTTGGGCCTGGTTCGTCATGACAACTTTTTTAGACGTTGGCTGGTACATGACAAACCATTCCTTGCCAGAAAGACATGGCACGTCGTACCGGTGTCTATTCACCAGTCAGAGTCAGCCCCCACAGTTGTGACCTTAGCGATCATAGCAACAGTGTTAGAAACCAAAGTGTGAAACCCGTAATTTCAGAAAATTATTTTTATAATTTAATTAGCTAATATAATTAATTCTTAATTGTTAATTTAGGAATCTGCATATTTAGAAAATTATTAAAACTGGAAAAATTATCGAAACATGTAATTTTCTAAATTATTATTATTATGTTATTTAGATTAAAATTATTATTTTCAAAAATATAAATTTTTGGATTTTTGTTTGTCAGCCAGACCCGAACCCAATTGGAACCATAAAATATTTTCTAATGTTGTAAAATATATTTTTGTCATTTTTTTTAAGCCCAAATTGTCTGGCCCAGAACCCAAATCCATGAGCTATTAGTTCATTGGGTAACACTCATTATAAATGAGTTTTAATTTTTTTCTTCTTAAAACTTTGTTAAAATCAAACTTTATTTCCAGCATCTATATTATGAAGAGAAAAACTCTTCATTTCTCTTTCGAGAACAGACGTGGCTTTCCCTTTCCTTCCCGTAACCACCCCGAGCCCCCTCCGTTCCTCTTCCGAATGGCCAAGGTCGTTGGTCTTTCCCATGGTAAATTCTCTACTCCTATTTAAAACCTTCCCCACTCTTCTCCATCTTCCCATCACCATTTTCCCCTTTTCCAAAGCTTTAACCCAAACCCTAGCCGAGTTCTGGAGCCCTTCCGACCGTCGGCCCTCCCCGAGCGGCGATCACAAGCGCCGAGCCACCCCGAGGCCGCTCGCCCCCAGCCGATCCGCGCGGCTATCCTGCGCGACCCTCCAGCCCGCGCCCTCCAGGCCGCCCCGTGCCCTAGTTGCTGGCGGCTAAACCCCGCAGCCCCGACCAGGTTTTTCCCCGACCTTCCTCGTTCCCAGCGCGGCTCCATCCGCGAGTTTCCGGCCGACCGTTCGCTGCTGTTCCCAGCATTCCTTTCGGCTCGCTCCCTGGTGTCGATCCCAACCTATGCGCTGTCCGCCGCAGCAACCCGAGTTCAATTTGAACGCTGTCCAGCGTTTCCCGTACTTGACCTGCTGTTTTGAGTCCGAGGCAACCCTTCGGATTCCGTCAAATTGGGTAATCTCTGATAATCACAGTAGTTCGTCCCCTGTCTTGGTCGATGATGAGTTTTGGTCCATAGATTTTCTTCGGAAAATTCGGTTTCTGCTACGTTTGTGGTTTCGAAATTTTTTGGATCAAGTGTTCTGTGATATATGGATGGTTTGTTGATTTCGGGTTTCTGAGAACTCTTCGGAAAGAGTTCTGATGTTATATCGGAATTTCCGAGTTTATTTGGGTTTCTGAAATTTTCGGAAACGTATTGCTGATTCGGGTTTAATATTATTTTGGTTGGAAAATATTTAGTTTCCCTGGTTTGGGATTATTTGCAGGAAATCTTGGCACACTTTCCCAGTTTTTGGGTTATCCCGAAAATAGAGGGAATGCTGCCGAAATTTCTATAAAAATTTAATTATATAGTTTTAAAATGATTTTTCGGAAAATACAAAATATTTAGATTTATTGGACGACGACCGTATTGGTCAATGGGCCCTGGCTAACTGCAAACGAAACCGGTTTCGTCCGGACGTTGAGGCATTAGCTATTTTTGAAGAATGGACCAATATCTGAGACTTCTAAAATAAATTCAATTTAGTTTAAAATTATTAATTTATTATTAAGTTTAATTATAGGATTTTTAGAGACTAACACTGTCTTTTCTTATTTAAATTCATGTATTTGGTTTGTAAGGGCATAAGCCTATTCTGGTTGTGAGATTGTAATAGCTTAGGTTTTATTTTATTTTTCTTTTATTTTCTGGATGATTTTGATCGTGGGATCGTAGAAATAAAAATGATAATTATTTATTATATTTTAAAAAAGATTATAATAGTAAATGTTTTGTCACTTAGCAATTAAGTTGTAAATTTAAAATAGAAATTCATGTATTTCTCATTAAAAAGGAAAATCTTAGTTTTATATTTATATAATTATAAAATACCAAGTTTTTTCCAAATAAACCGATAAATACAATTTTTCTCGAAATTAAATGTTTCTTAATTGCAACGCATTAATAAATAAGCGTTTTGTTTGTGTTAGCTAAATCAAGACTAAAAATTGACTAGGACGCAACTAGAGATTACAACTAGTATAGCATCTTGGCAACTTTAGTTTTTTGAGACAAGTTTTCAAATGTAGGATCTCAAGGAAGAACCTGAATTTCCATCCCGACGTATCGACCCGTCCAGTCAAATCATTTTGAGACAAGTACAATTTTGTGGTAGATTACAATTAGTTAATAATTATTTTAATGCAATTTTAAATCACGATACAACACGAAACTCTCTTGAAAGCATTGCCTGTAACTACTGTAACTATTGGGGATTGGGAGAGTAGTGTAGTGGATATGACCACATCCAATTAGCATAACTGATTGTATTAGCTTACCCCTCAAATACACGGGGATAAGCCATACCATATCACTAGAATATTACTGTAACAAATCCAATCCGGTCATATTCATTACATATTCATATCTCACTATTTTAACTGTTGAAAAATAATTTATTTCAAATTGTTTAAAAGTGCATAATTCCATTATTAATTTCAATTGTTAAAATATCATGAATTTGTACTTTGCTCCCTCCTGACTGGAGACTATATTTTTAGGTCCTGTTGAGGATGCAGAGCTACTGATTAGTAGCTACTATGACCCTGAGCTATACCCTGCTGTGCTTCCTGAGGATGGCTTACTTGATGAGGATGTTGCTTTTCTTTAGATGTTATTTTCCAGTTGTTAGTTTTGTCTAAAAATAATATTATTTAAGTTGGTGGTTTATGTTTGTACTTTGTACTGGACAAGTTTTAAGTTTTTATCGAATAATAAAAGTTGTGGTAAATTAGATTGAGTTGTTGATTACCTGCATAAGGAGATACAGCTTACTGCCGCCGCCTCAACAGCGGTGCAGGCTGGGCATGATCCGATTCGACCCAAGTAATTGGGACCGGGTCGTGACATGTTTTTAGTGGTGGCCCATGCAGGTCTATATCAACAACTTAGGAAAAACCTATCTAGAGACATTTAGAACACTAGAACATTAATTTGTCACAACATAGGACCGAAATATATTATAAGTAAATATTTTTGTTTGATTATAGACTGGTAGGCTACCTTGCTTATATTTTTATCCTAAACCTTCCAGAGAATGGCCACTGACAATACCAATCATGCTGGCGATGGGGTATCTTCACCCTATCATACCCCACCTCCCCAATCAAGTCCGGATCCTATACCTCGGTAGCTGGCCGACCGTCCCCATAATACAACGGCGGACCCATCATCTTCCCAGACGGAGATGCAGCCCCCTGTGGTTTTGCCCACTCCAGCTGCCCCACCGGTGCCTGTGGACCCTACCGACCTCATAGGTCTGCTAAGAGGAGTGCTAGAAGCCCAGAGAACTCAAGCTGAAGCTCATCGCGAGCAGACGGCAATTATGAGAGAAGGCATGGAGAATGCCCATAGCGTGGCAATGGCTGCACTGGAGAGAGGAGAAGCAGCTCAACAGGAACCAAGGCCTGCCAAGGTAAACATAAATCTAAGGATTAATTTATGTAATATTAAGGCCATTTAATTAATGGAAATCATATTGCCAAGGTGGGCGATATTGAGAGTTTCAAGAAGCAGAACCCTCGACCCTTCAAGGGAACCGAGGGAATCGTATATGCTGATGAATGGCTCGATAGTATGGAGCGTCTTCTAAGCGTTGCTCGACTTCCAGAAGACCTCAAGGCTGAAGCAGTAGGACTCCAACTGCAAAATGTAGCAAGCACCTGGTATCGGAATGAACCCCGACTCCAGGATAGGCAGATTGACTGGGACACCTTCAAGAGGTTGTTCAAGAGGAAGTTCTTCCCAACATCAGAGTTGCGGGAGATGGAGAGGCAATTTCAGAACCTGAAGCAAGGAAATATGACTGTTGGAGAATATGCGGCAGAATTCAGCCAACTCAGCCGTTTTGCCAAGAATCTGGTGGCTGACCCTGAAGATCGTGCTGAAAGATTTAGGCATGGGCTGAGAGAGGAGATCCGCACTCATGTGATCTCAGGCGGTGCTAAGACCTATGAAAAGATTCTGGAGCGAGCTCAAGATATAGAAAAGAGCCAACCCGCTCGCTCAAAGAGGGATTATCCTGGAACTAACAACTACCAGGGTAATCAGAAGAGGCCCAACAACAACAACAACAACAACCGGCCTTTCCACCACCAGCAGCAGAACCAGCAGGCAAGGAACAATGATAGGGCACCTCAGAGGCAGATCCCTGTCTGCGACTATTGCAAAAGGCCGGGGCATCAAGCAAACATCTGCAGAAAGAGACTAGGACATTGCCTGGTCTGTAGGTCTTCCACCCACCAAGTGAAGGACTGTCCCTCGGCGGCTCATCGGATGGGAAAAACTCAACAGAAAGGTCCTCTGCCCACTCAACAACAACAGTTTGGGTAGCATCAACAGAAGACTGGGCGAGCTTTTGCCCTAGCAGCAGAGGAACAAGAGCCGGAACAGGAACCTACAGCTGATGTCATCGCATGTTTCATTTATGTGCATTCCTATCCTGCCTTAGCTTTATTTGATTCGGGAGCATCACATAGTTTCATATCCACAAAATTTATCTCAGCACACCACATAAATACGGGCTTTAGCAAGAAGATATGCAGAGTCATGACTGGTGGAGGACCCCTACCCATCACTGAGACCTGTAATTGCCCTATCACCATATCAGGCCACCAATTCATAGCACCTTTGCTTGTGATGCCCTTACCCAACTATGATGTAGTCCTAGGGATGGACTGGTTGAGTAAGCAGCATGCACTGATAGACTGTCACAAAGGATCAGAATGCTTCAGCCCACCTGGAGAACCGGAGTTTGAAATCTCTCGAACTCCGGAGGATATGGAGTGTGTTACCTACACCTCTATCACAGAAGAATCCGGACCTCCCCATCCTATCATAGCAGAATTTATGGATGTTTTTCCTGATAGTCTTCCCGGGTTACCCCCAGACCGAGACATAGAGTTCACCATTGACCTAGTCCATGGTTCTTCCCCTATTTCTAAGGGATGCTACAGAGTCAACCCGAAGGAGGCCAAGGAGATGAAGGATCAGATCAATGAACTGAAGGCTTTAGGATTTATCCGAGACGGAGCTTCACCCTAGGGAGCACCTGTCTTGTTTGTACCCAAGAAGGACAGAACTGTGAGGACGTGCATCGACTACCGGGCGCTGAACAATATCACAATCAAGAATAAGTACCCTCTGCCCCGGATCGATGATCTGTTTGACCAACTCAGTGGAGCCAAGGTGTTCTCGAAGATTGATCTCAGATCCGGCTACCATCAGATCAAGGTCAGGAAGGAGGACATTCCCAAGACGGCGTTCAACACCAAGTATGGGCAGTTTGAATTCTTGGTCATGCCGTTTGGACTGACGAATGCTCCTGCTGTATTCATGAACCTTATGAACAAGGTTTTCCATGAATACTTAGATCAATTTGTTGTTGTCTTCATCGATGACATTCTGATCTATTCGAAGACTGAAGAGGAGCATGAAGAGCACCTCAGGAAAGTTCTGGGAACTTTGAGGAAATAGAAGTTATATGGTAAGCTATCCAAATGTGAATTCTTTCTAGACAAGGTGGATTTTCTTGGCCATGTTGTCACATGAGAAGGAATTTCGGTGGATCCTAAGAAGATAGCTGCTGTGGAGAAGTGGTCTACCCCAAGCTCAGTTGCTGAGATCAGAAGTTTCTTGGGCTTGGCTGGCTATTATCGAAAGTTTGTGAAGGATTTTGCCAGAATTGCTGAACCGATGACGAAGCTTACTCGGAAGAATGAAGAGTTCATCTGGACGGAAGATTGCCAGGCTGCATTCGAAGAGCTGAAGAAGAGGCTTACCACTGCACCAATCCTTGCGCTACCCGCAGGAACTGGTGGTTTCTCAATCTACAGTGATGCCTCTGGAAAAGGACTGGGTTGCGTTCTTCAACAAAATGGAAAAGTGATTGCTTACGCATCTAGGCAATTACGGAACCATGAGAAGAACTATCCTACACATGATCTGGAGCTTGCTGCAGTCATCTTTGCATTGAAGCTATGGAAGCATTATCTATATGGAGAGAGAGTGGAAATATATACAGATCATAAAAGTCTGAAATATGTTTTCACTCAGAAAGAGCTGAACATGAGGCAAAGAAGGTGGCTGGAACTGATGAAAGATTTTGACATCGACCTGCAGTACCATCCGGGTAAGGCTAATGTGGTTGCAGATGCACTTAGTCGATACCCAGTGGCGATATTTTTGACCAAGGAGCAGCACTTGTTGGAGGACATAGAGAAGCTTGGTCTGGAGATTGTACTGCCTGAGGAGAAGATGAATGAACTGGGGCGAGAAGCTAATGTACCTGGAGCTGATTTAACCATGATGCAGTTGCAATTGCGATCAAGTCTGATGGACAAAATCAAGGAGACACAATTCCAAGACGAGACGCTTTGCAAACTCAGAGATGAAGTGCTGGCAAGAACACTCGAAGGTTTCTCTATCGCCAGTGACGGAGCATTGAAGAATGGTACGAGGCTGTGTGTACCATCTGGCGAATTGAGGAATGAGCTGATGCAAGAAGCGCACCAGTCACAGTATTCCATATATCCTGGAGCTAATAAGATGTATCGGGATATGCGTACCATCGTTTGGTGGTATGGAATGAAGAAAGATGTATCCAGATTTGTGGCTAGATGCTTGATTTGCCAACAAATGAAGGCTAGCAGACAGAGACCCGCAGGACTTCTACAGCCGCTGGACATTCCGGAGTGGAAGTGGGAACATATAACAATGGACTTTGTGTCAGGACTGCCTCGATCCCAAGGAGGGAAGGACGCCATTTGGGTTATTGTGGACCGACTGACTAAGTCGGCACACTTTATTCCCTTCAAGGTTGGTTTATCCACTGAGAAGTTGGCGGCACTGTACATGCGGCATATCTACCGGATTCATGGAGTACCGGTAAGTATTGTATCTGACCGAGATACTAGATTTACCTCACATTTTTGGAAGAGTTTGCATGACAGCTTGGGAACAAAACTGAAGTTCAGCACAGCCTATCATCCCCAAACTGACAGACAATCTGAGAGGACCATCCAGACGCTAGAATATATGCTGAGATCTTGCGTCCTGGAATTTGGAGGGTCTTGGGAGGATCACTTACATTTAGTGGAATTCTCCTACAACAACAGTTACCAAGCTAGCATTGGTATGACCCCATTTGAAGCTCTTTATGGACGTCGTTGCCGCACTCCACTTGCATGGGACGACGTAGGAGAAAGAGTACTACTGGGGCCAGAAATGGTGACTGACGCAGCAGAGAAGGTGAAGGTAATTAGAGACAAGCTCAGGATCGCCCAAGACAGGCAGAAGCATTGGGCAGATAGCAGTCGTCGACCACTGGAATTTGAAGAAGGAGATAGTGTCTTTGTGAAGATTTCTCCTACCAGAGGAACTATCCGATTTGGCAGAGCTGGGAAGCTGAGTCCCAGATATATTGGACCATTTGAAGTTTTGAGCCGAATTGGTGAAGTGGCGTATCGGTTAGCTCTACCAGCTAATCTTGAGGGCGTGCACAACGTCTTCCACGTTTCGCAGCTCAGACACTACATCCCGGATCCAAGTCACATCCTGGACCACTCGGAGCTGGAGATTGGACCGAGTCTTACAGTACCAGAGAAGCCTGTGGCGATTTTGGACAGAGACGAGAAGAGGACCAGGACTTCAGTGACTCCCATAGTCAGAGTTATGTGGAGGCACGATTCCCCAGGCGAGTCTACCTGGGAGCGAGAAGATGAGATGCGGGAGAAATACCCGTATTTATTTGAGACCTGAGGTATTTCCTAACCTTATCTTTTAAATTTCGAGGACGAAATTTTCTAAGGAGGGAAGGTTGTGAAACCCGTAATTTCAGAAAATTATTTTTATAATTTAATTAGCTAATATAATTAATTGTTAATTGTTAATTTAGGAATCTGCATATTTAGAAAATTATTAAAACTGGAAAAATTATCGAAACATGTAATTTTCTAAATTATTATTATTATGTTATTTAGATTAAAATTATTATTTTCAAAAATATAAATTTTTGGATTTTTGTTTGTCAGCCAGACCCGAACCCAATTGGAACCATAAAATATTTTCTAAAGTTGTAAAATATATTTTTGTCATTTTTTTAAGCCCAAATTGTCTGGCCCAGAACCCAAATCCATGAGCTATTAGTTCATTGGGTAACACTCATTATAAATGAGTTTTAATTTTTTTCTTCTTAAAACTTTGTTAAAACCAAACTTTATTTCCAGCATCTATATTATGAAGAGAAAAACTCTTCATTTCTCTTTCGAGAACGGACGTGGCTTTCCCTTTCCTTCCCGTAACCACCCCGAGCCCCCTCCGTTCCTCTTCCGAACGGCCAAGGCCGTTGGTCTTTCCCATGGTAAATTCTCTACTCCTATTTAAACCCTTCCCCACTCTTCTCCATCTTCCCATCACTATTTTCCCCTTTTCCAAAGCTTTAACCCAAACCCTAGCCGAGTTCTGGAGCCATTCCGACCGTCGGCCCTCCCCGAGCGGCGATCACAAGCGCCGAGCCACCCCGAGGCCGCTCGCCCCCAGCCGATCCGCGCGGCTATCCTGCGCAACCCTCCAGCCCGCGCCCTCCAGGCCGCCCCGTGCCCTAGTTGCTGGCGGCTAAACCCCGCAGCCCCGACCAGGTTTTTCCCCGACCTTCCTCGTTCCCAGCGCGGCTCCATCCGCGAGTTTCCGGCCGACCGTTCGCTATTGTTCCCAGCGTTCCTTTCGGCTCGCTCCCTGGTGTCGATCCCAACCTGTGCGCTGTCCGCCGCAGCAACCCGAGTTCAATTTGAACACTGTCCAGCGTTTTCCGTACTCGACCTGCTGTTTTGAGTCCGAGGCAACCCTTCGGATTCCGTCAAATTGGGTAATCTCTGATAATCACAGTAGTTCGTCCCCTGTCTTGGTCGATGATGAGTTTTGGTCCATAGATTTTCTTCGGAAAATTCGGTTTCTGCTACGTTTGTGGTTTCAAAATTTTTTGGATCAAGTGTTCTGTGATATTTGGATGGTTTGTTGATTTCGGGTTTCTGAGAACTCTTCGGAAAGAGTTCTGATGTTATATCGGAATTTTCGAGTTTATTTGGGTTTCTGAAATTTTCGGAAACGTATTGCTGATTCGGGTTTAATATTATTTTGGTTGGAAAATATTTAGTTTCCCTGGTTTGGGATTATTTGCAGGAAATCATGGCGCACTTTCCCAGTTTTGGGTTATCCCGAAAATAGAGGGAATGCTGCCGAAATTTCTATAAAAATTTAATTATATAGTTTTAAAATAATTTTTCGGAAAATACAAAATATTTGGATTTATTGGGCGACGACCGTATTGGTCAATGGGCCCTGGCTAACTGCAAACGAAACCGGTTTCGCCCGGACGTTGAGGCATTAGCTATTTTTGAAGAATGGACCAATATCTGAGACTTCTAAAATAAATTCAATTTAGTTTAAAATTATTAATTTATTATTAAGTTTAATTATAGAATTTTTAGAGACTAACACTGTCTTTTCTTATTTAAATTCATGTATTTGGTTTGTAAGGGCATAAGCCTATTCTGGTTGTGAGATTGTAATAGCTTAGGTTTTATTTTATTTTTCTTTTATTTTCTGGATGATTTTGATCGTGGGATCGTAGAAATAAAAATGATAATTATTTATTATATTTTAAAAAGATTATAATAATAAATGTGTTGTCACTTAGCAATTAAGTTGTAAATTTAAAATAGAAATTCATGTATTTCTCATTAAAAAGGAAAATCTTAGTTTTATATTTATATAATTATAAAATACCAAGTTTTTCCAAATAAATCGATAAATACAATTTTTCTCAAAATTAAATGTATATTAATGTTTCTTAATTGTAACGCATTAATAAATAAGCGTTTTGTTTGTGTTAGCTAAATCAAGACTAAAAATTGACTAGGACGCAACTAGAGATTACAACTAGTATAGCATCTTGGCAACTTTAGTTTTCTGAGACAAGTTTCCAAATGTAGGATATCAAGGAAGAACCTGAATTTCCATCCCGACGTATCGACCCGTCCAGTCAAATCATTTTGAGGCAAGTACAATTTTGTGGTAGATTACAATTAGTTAATAATTGTTTTAATGTAATTTTAAATCACGATACAACACGAAACTCTCTTGAAAGCATTGACTGTAACTACTGTAACTATTGGGGATTGGGGGAGTAGTGTAGTGGATATGACCACATCCAATTAGCATAACTGATTGTATTAGCTTACCCCTCAAACACACGGGGATAAGCCATACCATATCACTAGGATATTACTGTAACAAAC